>JAQIXW010000595.1:0-27333 GCA_034700685.1 Willowsia buskii
TTGGATCAGGTTTTCTTTCTTTTTAAAGCAAATACAACGATTTTGAAAGTGTGACACATTGGCAACGTGTTTATGATAAATTTACTTTCATTTTATGTATCCCGTCTGATATGAGATATGATGGTTTGGAATCAACGCTAATATTTTATTTTGAGTAGAGCAAGTCTCCAGAAGACGTCTAGACATTTTTAAGAATAAGAGTTGACTTGCATTTTGTGACATGTTTGTGCATGCAAAACCAATGCTTTGTAAGTACACAAGCTTTTTATCTCTCGAGAATATTTTTTGAATGTCGGAGAGAACATATTTTTATGGCCTTAATGGCTTATTACATCATGTTACTACACTCTACAGCTACTCTAGAATATGGAACGCCAATTTAGTTCTGCTCTAGCAAACAATATTATACTTCCTCGCAGAGGTTGGCTCTTGCTGTATTTTGACAAACAGCTAAAACATGATGCTATATATTTACCATCTATATATTATTTTGTCCATTTGAACTCCTACTTTATGCATTCAATTGGATAGCAGTGGTTACTTCGTAAGATCTTTCATATATTGGTTAAAACCCTTTACCTATACAACTTGGTTGAGCAATCTTCAAACCCAAAAAATTCTCGAAAAATCTAATTGTGAACTAATTCTAAGTGGTTGCTCTATAATGAAATTTACACCCACAATTTGTAGCTTCCAATACTTCTCAATATTTAGTGGTAAGACCTTTAGGAGTTTATCTGATTGCGGAAAAATCTGCCAATCTATAACCACCATGCATAAAGATGCTATTTTCCAGCGTTTTGACTGTAATTTTGCACACACGCCAAAAATATATATTATGTAGGTTTCCTGGATGCTTTTTAGTTGTATCCGCTCGAATGCACAAAAAGCTTGTCTTTCTTTTTACGTTTTGAGTATTGCATTTTGAAACAGTCTGACAGAGAAAGGAAATACAACTACATATAATCATCATCAGTAGTCATTGGTCTCCCTGCTGATGTTAGAGTTGAGATGCAATTTTCATGGCAATGTTAAATTCTATTAATAATCTTGTTCTAGTGGCAAAGGAAATCATATTGAATTTCGATTTCCATTGAAGGCTGGCTTGACCAATTAAGAAAAGCTTCCAATTACATTTCCAACAGTGTTATGATATATTATGCTGGAAGCCAAAAGCAGGTGAGAAATATTCAATTTCTTGTGTGCATATTACATTTAGAAAATATTATGCTCACAATCATCTCATCACAATATATCACTTTTATAGAGCTATTTTGAGAAGAGAAATGCATTTGGTAAGAAACAGAAAAAAACTCAATAGCTCTGAGACTATATACAAAATGCATGAGCAAAGCTTGTCATTAAAATAATATCACACAATCTAATATTAACGGTCAATGCAAAATAATAATTATTATCTTGCAATTGTAAAGCTCAATGATTATAAAGTTCATGTGACATCATATTTTGTGACTGGTTTATCCATGCCAAAGCATTGCATCTCTTCCACACAAATATTCTAACAAAGGCAGATACACCTTTAGAAAATAATGATGTTTTACTAATGTTTAGAGACATACTGTTTGTATAATATTCTGCCGTCTTGACTCAGAGCAGAGCAGCTTTAATGTTAACTTACGGCAAAATATTTAGTATAAGTGGATAAGGCACTCATTTAGCATTACTTGGGTTGCTTGAGTCCTAACTACTTATCAGCACTTGCTTTTCTTCCACACAAAAATGCGAGCTTCGCAGAAAACAGTGAGTATTTTTCTCTCGGCAGTTGCTCTTTAGACTCGGAGCTCGCTGGAGCGTTAAGTAAGGACCTTCTACATTCTTTTAAGTCCAGACTTAATAGAAGAATACGCTAAAGTAATTTTTTAAACAAAATTGTTAGAGTAAAAGTGACTGTGACCGGAAGTGACCTTTTCTCAAAAACTTGAAAGGAGAAGCTTGGGTAAGTGTTGATATTTATTTTTAAATACAATTGTCTGCTATTCACTCGCCAATTTTGTAAAAAAATAATTAGATTTAGAGAAACGCTAACCATTTTTGAGAGAGTTTGAGAAGAGATTTCTAAGAATGTCACATCAATTTCACAACCAAATTATAAAATAGTAGGAGTGATTTGAGCGAAAGTTTCTTATTTGGGTCGAAATACTAAAAAAAACTGATGTTTGTAGGGAGAGAATTAGTTATCAGATTTATCATAATTGGTTACCCGGAAATGTTTCTTTATTATCAATTTCAGCGTATTCCTTATCGATTCACAAATGCATATTATCAGACATTTGATATTTTTATTGCTCATAGATAAAAATAGTAGTTGAATTAATTAAGGAGTAGCTTAGCTAATTTGTCAACATCCCAATTTTCAAAAGATTTTAGGCCATGTGCGTGGGTACTTGTACATCTCAAATAGACTTCTACTTCCCTCAGGTTACTTTGCCTAAATATAGATCTACTCGAAATCAATTTTCAACAATATTTTTTCTCATTGACAGGTTGCTCCTAGGATTTACAATTTTCTAATTGTAGATATCACTGGCGATAAGAATCATAGTTGGAGTTCCATACGGACTGGATCCTCAATGCACTTTCCACTGGCTAATTAGCAGGTATGTAAGTGCATTGATATCAATTGTTAATTATTTGTGCTTCCAGTTCTTACGTTAATTCATTAAAATGACAGAGGTCATGTGAGCTAGTTTTATGCAACTTAAGATAGAAAAACGCTTCTATTATCTTCTACAAAAAAGTGTCATTTTCCCATGAATTTGCACTTTCAATAGAAAATATACACCCGACAATTTTTTTATGTACAAATAAATCCCAGTTACCTTTATCTGCTTTCTCTTTGTAAGACATCCTACGTCTCTTTTCATAATATTGCTTGTTCTATGGAATTATTAGAATGTGTGCACATTTGTACAAAATATTCGTCTATTTTGTTTGCAATAGTTACGACAAATCATATTTCACCTCAATGACCAGCGTGTTATGAATGGCTGGGAGAAATTCTGCATTGAGCAAGGGGTTTTCTTCTTTCCGGTTAGAAAATTAGAGAAAGGCTTCTAAATACCTCAGCATAATATGCGGATTTATCAGAAAATTGCGATTTTTAGATAATTTTTTGCATGTAGCAGAGAATATCCACTCGAATATTTTAATGTGAAGACATGTTTTTCCGGCGCCTTTGACCTTAGGCAAGAAAGTACACGTTTCGCAAAAAGGGTTGCACTAGTTGCAAGGGCTTAAAGTTTAACTGACGAGAAAAATGTGATGGTCTTGTTCTCTGCGTCATAATAATAGGTTCTTTAGCCGCATTATTCCAAATACAATTTTATGAAGTGATGCAGTAATCGTCAGAATAGTACCAGCGTATATTATTCATGCATTAGTTCAGCATTTTTTATTATTGCATAAAAACTGCTTGAATCTGCACCTCAAAGTGTTCATAACTTGCGTGTAGTGAAATATGTATTTGAATGGTGTCTAAAACCGTTATTTCAAAAACTTCCTAATCCCCATAGTATTTTGCATGTAATTGGTATTGATTTTGAATGTGTTCTAATAACATAATAGTCGATGACAAAATATATTATTTAATTTTGATTAGGAATTCATAAAAAAATTCCTAGATTTTTTCTTATATCATGCATAAACTTAGCATAAGAAAGTCCAAATGAGAGCTGGAAAATGAAATTTGATCAGTTCTGAGAATAAATAAATAGAATTTGCATAAACAGCCAGTAATTACAAATTGCCATTCAAATATTGTTGCATCATCACAAGCCATAGGCTCTGCAGCATTTTATGACAGCTTTTTATTCCTGTCGTAGTTAAAGTTTTAACGGGGATAATTACGAGAGCGATATATTTATGATGGCGCCAGTTACTTTTTAAGCATTCTTTCTCAGATTGCCTAGGTACTTTGGAAGTATATTTTGATTTTGAACCTCTTTTCATAACACGTTGAAAAATTGGTATGACTTACTTGTGTGTAATGATATGTCTCTCTTCACAAAAGTTTTCCTTGACATAAAGGGAAAATATTACCTTTCTTGCACAAGTGGTGAGATTATGTTTCCGAATGAAAGAGTCGAGACTGGTGAAGTTTATATGATCCATTTGATTGTTAAAGCAGGACAAAAATTAGAAGGGTTTGCATTACATATTATGAGAATGTTAAGACAAGATTTTCAAAACTTATATTTTTCATGTTTTTGTGGAATCAACAAATCGTTCAGAATTATGAAAACATATATCTTCTGAATTCAGTGCAAAAATCATGAAATTCGTTTCTCCTCCTGTTGATGTCACAGCAAATCATTTAAGAATGAACTTCGGTTTTGTACACATCATAAAATATATATTATGTAGGTTTATTGAATGCTTGCGACTGTATCTGCTCAAATGCACAAAAGTTTGTGTGTCTTTTTATCATCCGTTTTCATTGGTATTCCTGCTGATGTGGAAATTAAGCCAGCAATTTTTATTGCACTTTAAATTCTATTAATAATTTTGTTTTAGTGGCACAGGAAATCGTATTGAATTTCGAATACCATTGAAAGCTGTCTTGACCAACTTATATAAAGTTTCTGATTACATTTCCAACAGCTTTATGATTCACTAACATAGATTTATAAGGCAGGTGTGAAATATGTAATTTCTTATGAGCACAACCAATCAACCAAATATTTTGAATATTCACGTTCATCTTATCATGTTATGTCTTTTCATGGAGCTATTTTGACTTGAAAAATACATTCAGTAAGGTACAAAGAGAAACTCAACAGCTCTGAGGCTAGCTAAAAAAATGCATGAGCGCAGCTTGTCACTAAATTCCATCACACAATCTAATATTAACTGTCAACGCAAAATATTTTAAACGATCCTACATTTTTAAGGACATTGATAACAAAAGCATGAAATACATTGTCAATGCATTTATTTCTCTCTGGATGTCGTTTGAATTTATATTGCCCAAAAAGATTATGAGTTCATGTGACATTTTATTTTGTATCAGGTTTGCTCCTGTAAAAGCAAAGCTTCTTCTCTACATACATAAGTTTTATCTTTGTAAAATATTTTAACAAAGGCAGAGACACTGCAAGAAAATATTGACGTTTTACTAACGATTAGGGATACACTGTTTGTAGGCACATGAGATGTGCATAATATCCTGCCGTCTTGAGTCAGGCCAGCTTTAATATTAAATTATGGCAAAAAAATTAGTGCAAGTAGATAAAGCATCTAATTTACTATTATTTGGCTTGCTTGACTCCACACTATTTATCTGCACTTGTTTCCCTTCCACGAAAAAGAGAGTGCTTCGTAGAAAATAACAACGAATACTTTTCTATCGGCAGTTACTGCTGCTGAGTTTCATGCGTTTTTCGTCAAAGCAATATATATTTGTGGTTGGAGAACATACATAGAACATTCTTTCTTCTTTCAGTATTTACAGTAGTCAAATGAACAGAAGAAAAAAAATTGTACACCAGTCTCTCTAGACTTCCTTTTTTACTGCGTCACAAATATCTTGACAGGCTAAAGTTCATTTTTCCATAATTTTTTTGTCATTACATTTCTAGAAAGCTTACTATGACTCAGCATACCAACTCTCTTGTTTTCATGAATGCACACATTTTCACACAACGATAAATGCCTCAAAAGCCACTTCAGCATTTCCAAGTTAATATTTAGTTCGAGAAATTAGAGTCTGACAAGGCTATGGAAGAATTTCCATGCAGAAGGTACAACACAAAATAGCGATCTATTATCATAAAAATGCATCTTCTGAAGTCATATTTTGCAAGAATCACTGACGTTTAAAATGAAAAGCATTTGTAGCAGCAGTGAAATTTATTTTTATCACTAAATATTTATGCATGATAGTTAATGATTTCATTTCAATTTTGATCGGATCATCATTGCATGGATAGTTGATTGGTTGGTGATGAGAAGGTGATATGATGAAGTGGAAATATAATTTGAGGCAAGTAAACAAAATACAGTCTATCAATCTTTGCGGGCGAGAACATTCAAAGGATTGCAGATTAGCAGAAGCAGTGAAATTTTCAACTAAAAATACATATTTCATTTATTTCCTTTATTTAGACTGCACTGAGGTGATACATGAAACATGAGCTTTAATGTGCTCTCGTCAGGACAAAGCTTTTGTTGTTGACGGAGCAGAGCTCAATAAAACTGCTTAATGTGCATTTATCGTCTGCAGTTGTCAAGCGTAAGGTCCAACGGCTAGCATGACGAGAAATATGTGATGGTCTTGTCCTCTGTTTTATTATTTGTTCTGTAGCACTTCTATTTAAAAGTTTTATAAAGTGATGAAGTAATCGTCACAAATGCTCGAGTACAAAAACGCATTGCTTCAGGTTTGTCATAATTGTCGTACATGTAGTTAGCATAGAAAACTGAAGATATAATAAAAGATAGAGAATGAAATTTGATCAGATCTGAGACCAAAAATATCATGCATAACGTAACTTTAACTTGCCATTAAGATATTGTTTCATCGTCACAAAACATTATGCAAAAATATTTTGCAGAAGGATATTTGAGAATTCAAATTCCAAAAGGTAATTAGTAATTACATTCACAACGAGTGAATCCCTATTTTTTTGCAATTCTGGGCGTGATCTAATCATCAAACAATGCAGATTTTTGCATAAGCTAATTATTTATGAAGATGAAAGGACAAAAATGTTAACCAGTGGCTTTGACTGAATATCAATCAACTTTAATAAATTTTTTGCATTATTTTTTTCTCATTTGCAGGCTGCTTCCAAGATAGTCCATGTTTCATCAATCCATTGATCCCAATAAAAATTATAATTGGAGTTTCGTGTGGACTACATCCACAATGCCTATTCTACAGAATAATTGCAGGTTTGTGCATTAATAATAAATATTCATAATTTTTGCTACCAGTAGTTAAGATAATTTAAAATTTACTTTCGCCCTGAAACTAGCTGCTTAAAAATACCTAGGGATAAGTTCTGATTTGAGATTAGCAGATTAGATTCTTTGCAATTAGCAATTTGATTTACAAATAGGCATCCACTAACTAAAGCATAATATACTGTTTGACTAGAAAAATGCAATTTTTACATGGCTTTCTACATGTAGTGGAGAATATAAGCGTGAAAATTTTTATGTGAAGACAAGATTTTCCAGCACACATCTCACGAAAAAGACTGGGAGATTGGCACCAGCAATAATGTTTCCCAGTGGGAAATTCCCACTTAAAACACATGCATATTTTAAGACGCATTTTTTCCTACTGCACTGGTGCGTTAAATGAAACGTTAGCATGTTATTTAGCCTTATCATTTATATTATGCTATTGTGCAGAAATACAATAATCATTGCAAATGTACGAATGTATATAACGCAATGCTTCAACTTTTTCATCGTTGCATAAATATTCTTGGATCTGCATCTGAAAAAGGTCTTCTTTATGTTAGGAAAAGTGCATCTGAAAGTTATCGAAAACGTCCTTCAGAAAATTTTCAAATGTCCATGATATGATGCACGTAGCTGGAAATGGTAATGCTTTTTGTATGTTTTAAGTGCAGGTGATAGTCGATAGCAAAGCATATTGAAAATTTGGAGACTGGAGAAGATTAAATGACAAATTTAATTCATAAAGGAGCGCACACATTATAAGATTTTCGATGTCGTTTGTGTTACGTATTATTGGAATGTTAAGACTGGATATTCAAACCTGTAAGATTTTTGTAAAATCACCAAAGCTTTAAGAACTATGGAAGCATATCTCTTCAAAATGCCGTGAAAAGAATGATGAAATTGGTTTATGAGTTTAATTGTTGATGTGATTATTTTGCTTGCTACCTGTCGGTCATGATGTTTTTTCAATCGAACAACTATTTTGAGAGCCTAGCAACTGTTTATTTGGGTTCAAACATGTTTTGAGAGTTGGATTGAAAATTTATTCTGGTTGCCCCTAAAATGTATTTTAGAGGACGGTAGTGAGCATTCAATAGCCAAATTTGCTGCGAGTATTTTTTTTTAATAGAAAAGCAGGCAATAGTAATCCATATATCAAAACTTGAGGCAGTAAAAAATGATTGAAGAAGAATTGTCCAAATTCAAATATGCTTTTATTGATCTGTAGAAGATGACGTGCTGCAGTGGAAATTTAACTTGAGATGAGTGTAGGAATGAAGGCAGTCTATCAATCTCTGCAGACAAGGACAAAATGCATGTAAACCTTCTCCAATGGATTTCGATCAATTGTCTGTTTCGCTTATCAATTACTTTTGTCTGGCTTGTCCCCTTAAAAATTGGCTATTTTTCTTAGATGATGGCTTCCAATAATTATAAGATAATAATGTATGTATAGTTTTATCAAAAATAAGTAGCAGTTTGTCTTAGAAAAGCATCTAGTAACTATAGAATATAGAGTTTTTTCAGAAAAATGTGATTTTTCCATAACATTCTACACGCATTGAATAATAAGCACTCGAATAATTTTATGTGAAAACATATTTTGCCAGCACCTTTGATCTTGGGCAAGACAGTTAACATCTCTCAGAAAAGATTGCCTGTTTGCACAAGCAGTGATATTTTCAACTTAAGACGCATAATTTAATACGCAATTTTATTCCTTTTTTGTCACTGCACTGTTATAGGTGGATACATGAAACATGAGTGTTAATTTGTCTAAGCCTTTTTACAGAGCAATGTGTAATGATGTGCATTTATTGTCTGAAGATGTGAAATGTAAGGTCCAACGCCATTCTGAAAAGAAAAATGCGATGATTTTGTTCTCTCTTGTTTTATAATTTCTTCTGTAGCACAATCAATAAGAAACACACTTTTATAAAGTGATGCAGTAATTGTCACAAATTTTCAACGACATATTATGTATTGCTTCACAGCTTTTATTAATGCCATACGTGTAGTTAGCATAGAAAATCAATCATTAAATTATTGTTGCATCATCGTGAAACGTACACTCCGCAAACTTTTATGACAGCTTTTCTGTCTTGTCGAACATAAAATTAAAAAAAAGAAAAATGCGAGACGAAATATATTTTGATGGCGCCACATACTTCTGATGCATTCCTTCTCATAATATTTAGGTTCTTTCTTAGGAAGCAGAGTAAATTCTTATTTTGAATA
The DNA here is from genome assembly GCA_034700685.1 of Willowsia buskii. Classification (NCBI taxonomy): domain Eukaryota; kingdom Metazoa; phylum Arthropoda; class Collembola; order Entomobryomorpha; family Entomobryidae; genus Willowsia; species Willowsia buskii. The sequence continues at coordinate 9,172 of JAQIXW010000595.1, forward strand.
GATTATTTTTTAAGAAGACGATAAATATTGACACGGCTGCATTGTATGTAATGTTTCTCTTCACAAAAGCTATTCGTCACTTCCACACAAGCTTTATTTTTCTTATGAATTTGAACATTTTGTATGAACAAGTCATGAGATTATGTTTCAGAATGAAAATTTCGAGACTGGTGAAGGTTAAATGACCCATCAAGCAAATTTAACATCAGGAGAGTTTCCTCCCGTTTGCTTTTTACTTATGAATAGAAAGTTAAGACAGGATATTCAAAATCGTTAAATTTTTGTGGAGCCAGCTAAGCACTAAAATTATGAAATTATGTCCCTTCAAAAGTTAATATTTGTGTATTTTATATATTCTAGGATTTCATCTGGACCCATGATTGCAGAGCCAATTTAGCATTTATCCTAATGATAAATAGCTGAAGATTTTAAGGAACTATCGATTCAGATTATGAGGTAACTTCTACCATTTATAATTATATTCACTTGATTTCTTCCCAGTAAAAAACGAAGAGCATTACTGCATGATTTTACCACTTCGGTCATACTCTCCACAGTTTGTTCACAGATTTCCGATTTTGTTTTCCACTCATTCGAGATCAAATCATCACAATTTATTTTTTTACACTTTTACTGGATAAGTGACTACTGAAACACTTAAAACCTACTGAAAAATAGAAACTGGTGCCGTAATCGTCAAAAATGTTCAAGCACAAAAATGCATTGCTTCAAGTTTGTCATAAATTATGACTCATAATTGTGATGCGTGTAGTTAGCATAGGAAAATCAAACGAAAATGAATGATGAATTATATATGATCAGTTCTGTGACCAATATATATTATGCATAAAGGCCAACTAGCTATTCCTGGTCATTAAGATATTGTTGCATCATCCTGAAGCTAAGACTCTGCAGCATTTTATGACAGCTTTTCGTATATGTCTTCATGATGAAATTTTGAAAAAGAAAATTACGAGGGGAAAATATTTATTGCTTATTGACGATACTTCTCAGGCATCCTTCCTCATATTACATAGGTACTTTGGAAGCGATATGAATTTTTATTTTGAGTAGAACATCTTTCCCCAGGACATGAGTTGATACGACTGGATTCTATGTAATGACTTGTCCCTCGTCACAAAAGATATTCTACATTTCCAGATAAGCTTTATTTTTCTTTTACAAGTGAGATTATGTTTTCGAATGAAAATGTCGAGACATTGTGATGGTGAAATGACATTAAATTCATAGAGGAAAAATACTGAGAGAGTTTTTGGCGTTACTTAAGATTATGATGATAATCACTCGCTCACTCTAAGTAACGTAGTAATATTTAAAAAGTGAGCTTAAATGACCTTCTTATAAATAATAACTGAACAAGGCTTCCTAAATGGCTTCCTAAACTAGAAAAAATGTCAAACTAGAAATGGTGGTCAAAATTTGCACATGAAGCATTTGATAGTGCAACAAAATATTTATTGATTATACGCAAGATATCAGTGAGCACAAAAATGTAATCATGATGGAAACACATTTTGTTTGTAAAGATATTTAAGAATTTATCATAAAGCTTAGCACAATATCAGAGCTAGTAGAAAGAAAACATACTATCTAGTGGCTTTGAACAAATGCAAATCTACCTAAATCAATTTTTAGTATCATATTTTCTCATTTACGGGGTGCTTCCAGGATAATCCATGCTTAAAATTCATGATGTCAATGAGAATCAAAATTGGAAATCCATGTCGTACATCCACAATGCACGGTCCACTGACAATAATAATTGTGAATAATTAGCAGGTTGTAAAAATAATATTAAGTTTTCAACCATTTTGTGATATTAGTTAAGATAACTTATAATTCAATTTCGCCCCAATAACCAGTATCTTAAAAATGGCTGGGAAAAAACTCTGCATTGAGATTGAGAAGTCTTGAATGTTTGGCTCACATTACATCACAAGCAGTGATTATTTCAACTAACAAACAGATAACTCGTTTATTTCCTTTCTTGCCACTGCGCTGATGTTAGAAATGAAACTTGAGCTTTAATGTGCTTTGTCATAACAAAAGTCTTTTTAGCTCAGCAAAAATACTTAATGGGTAATTAGTGTCTGCACTAGTCAAATGTAAGGCTTGCAGTTACACTGTGGAGAAATGTGATAAACTTGTTCTTTGTCTTATATTATGCTTGTTGGCCGTATTTTTCAAAATCGATTTTATGAATTGATTCAGTTATCATCACAAATGTAGGAATGCATATTGATATTATGCAATGCTTTACTTCTTTCATCGTTGTAAAAATACTCTTGGATCTACTCTCTGAAAAATTCATATTATGCAGGTTAGGCAAAGCGTAAAGAATTGCTAGCAAAACATGCTACTTGCTTTGCAATCATGAAATATTAGCTGTTAATGCCAAATTTAGAAAGAAAATTCTCCTTATTACATATAATGATTACAAAAGTGAAAATACGATGGTAACATGTTTAGATGAATTTACTTTCATCTTATGTATCCCATCTGATATAAGATATTGATCTTTTCAACTTAACGACAATGTTTTATTTTGCGTAGAGCTCTTCTCCAGAAGACGTCTAGACATTTTCGAGAATGAGAGTTGACTTGCATTCTGTCACAATTTTGTGCATGCACAAGTAACGCATCGTAAGTACAAAAGCGATTTATCTTAAATATTTTATGGTGGTTGGAGAGAACATCAACATGAAACACATAATATGTGTCTAAATTTTATCCTGTTTTATGACCTTTTATTGCTTATTACATCATGTTTTTTGAGCTACTCTAAAATGTGGAATGATTATGTACTTGTTATCCTACAAAAATACAGATTCGGTGACATGCAGAGTAGAATTCAGCTGCTCGGAGACTAGATAATTGCATAAGCGCAGCTTGTCATTAAAATAATGTAGCCCAATCCGATATTGATTGTCGATGCAAAATATTTTAAATGATCTTTTATTTTTGAAGCGCAATGAAAAGCATGACGGATGCTAACAATGCATTTTTTCAGTCGTTTAGACTTTAGGTACTGCCCAAAATGATTGCCCTGAAAAGAATTATTAAAAATTTGCACATGAGGCATTCAATACTGCAACAATATATTATTACACATTACACATGCAATTATGCAGATTTTTGCAAATGCAAATAACTAACTAAGATGCACGGGCAAAAATTTTATCCATCTGCTTCAACTGAATGTAGATTTAACTAAATCAATATTTTTCTCATTTACAGGCTGCTTCTACGATAATCCAATTCTCAAGCTTTTGATATCAATGAGGATCATGATTGGAGTTCTATTTGGGTCACATCCGCAATGCACGCTCCACTGAATAATTAGCAGGTTTGTGCATTAATATGAAGTATTCGTCGACTTTCTGTCCAGTAGTTAAAATAATTCAGAATACCATTTCGAGACCCTTCGAATAGCTAGAAACATGGGCTTATAAGAAAAAGTGGAATTTTTGCATGACTGAGAACAAATCAATCAAACATTTGCAATTACAATTTGCCGTTAAAATATTGTTGCATAATCATTAACAGAATCTGCCAGATTTTATTACTCTTTTCATTCTTGTCGCAGATAAAGTTTTAAGAGGGAAAGATGCGAGAGCAAAGTATTTATGATGAAGTCACTTCACTCATGTATTCTTTCTCAGATTACCTAGGTATTTTGGAAGTGAAGTATATTTCAATTTTGAGTAGAGCATCTTTCCAGAGGATATTAAAACTTGATATGACTACATTGCATTTAATGACTTGTCTCTTTTCACAAAAGTTATTCTACACTCCAAGATAAACTTTGTCGTTCTTATTGTTCTTTTTCAAGTTTTGAGATAGTTCTACTGCTGCTTGCGGTATTAATAATGAAAATATTAAGACAGGATTATAGCATGTTTTGAAAATACTTAGGTACACAAATGTAAACTAATACACTCGAGTTGAACCAGCTTTACTAATGATGTAAAATTAATATTTGTGTATTTTTGTTTTAGACTTTCATCTGTAGCCATGATTGCGGAGCTAATTTTTGCCCTAACCTAAGGATGAATACAAAAGATTTTAGAGAACGATCATTTCAAATTATGTGGTAAGTTAAAGCTATTGATATTCTCAAATTTTTACACAGCAGAGTAGCAACGTTTCTGTCATGCTAACTAACAAAATGCTAAGGTTCAAAAATTAATTTTTTCATATTATTCTTTGGAAGAGAGCTTTTAGTGACTATAAATCGTAAACTTTATTTCATATTTCATAAAAAACTTTAAATTTCTGTATTTCCAAACCCATTAAAACCTTACTTTATATTCGAACAGATAACAGAGCAGTAGTCATTGGAATTTTCATAAGCAGTAAAAATCCTTAGCTAACATAGTTGGTTCGCAGCTATCTAAATTCTGAAAAATTGATGCAAATCTGAGCTCACCTATTTATCTAAATTCCAATTATTCATGAGATGTATTTAAAGTTTTACTTTTCTCGCTTTCTTGCTAATTATCAAAATTAGAAAATACAAATTTCATTTACTTTGTCGAGTGCTAATGACGGGTTTTCTGATATTTTTAGTAAAGACGACGCTACCTTCCTCTAGCAGTTTCTTAAAGGAGGCGGAGAATACATGGATTTTTGCAGCATCGACTGACCATTGCTTTCCCTGAGGAACTAGACAGCAGATTTTTTTAACTTCCAATTAAACTAGTGTAAGTGCAATTTTATTGTATTTTTGCACACGTAGGAAATCAATAAGAAAAACAGTAAACTTGAATGCTTTTTTTCCATTTCCTTATTTTAAACGCTTTATTTCTCCTCTTCTGTTAAAATCCGAGAGAATGATAGAGAATTAGGTAGCACATACATAATGCAGAGACTATCGTAAAATTTCGAAGAAAATAATTTTCAAATGAAAGCAGTCAAAAGCAATCTTTTTTTCAAAACTGATATAAACAATGAATGAGTAAAAGCATTGGAACTGAAAATTTTACAAGCAATCAAGCAAACCACATTAAACTCAAGTAACTTTCCCCAATAGTGAAAGTAATTTTTCGAGAAGTTGGAGTTCTTTCACATAATAAGCAATTTTCATATCGCTCCATGGGGAAAGGCGAAAGATATTCGGTTGATAGTCGTTTCTTCGAACAAATGCAAAAATCTTTCGTGCTTTCACCATTAATAAAAAAATACAGCTATTATTCCATTTTGCTAGGTAAAAGAAACAGACAATAGGTGTAGGCAGGCAGAATTGAAGAATTGGTTTCTTTAAAATTGTAAAGTTGGATTGTGACTGAATCAATTCCTCTGAAGTTCTACAGGAACCAACATTTATTTATCTCAATGAGAACTAATTGCAATTTTTCTGACTGTGGTTTCAAATATAGGAGATGGAGCTATCTTCCCTGTGCAGTTCCTTCAAGCGGATGGAGAAAGTATGGGTTTATGCAGGGTGCAAACGCCACGGCCTTGACTCATCTCATAATATCAGACTCACTCCTTCAGCAAGCTTTGAAGGCTACACAGCTTCCCAATCTCGCTGCAAAAGGTCAAGATTTGTAATTTTTCGTTTTAAGTAATTAAGTTATAGTTTATTCATCTATTTTGAAGCTCAAAAAGTATCAAATAGACGAAAGAATTTAATTAAGTCAATTTTTTTGTGTATTTACACAGCCAGGTATATTTAATTATAATTAAATTCAATCAGCCATTCGGAAAAAAATATTTTATCACGTGGTTAAAAAGTTATCCTTTGAATTGTTAGTCAATTGTGAAAATGGGAATACATAAAGATTCACAAACAAGAACGATAAGAATGTTGTGAAGTCAGATTGTAGGGTTGGCATATTGTTAAGTTCCAAATTTTAAATTGGTAACGATTTTATAAGGTTAAAGTATTGTTACGCATCTATACAAAATGGGATGATAATGATTAGGTAATTAAATTAGCTAGTTAAAATTCAACTGGCAGGTGTGGCAAGCATTATAGATTCCAATTAAGTTTTATGTATCATATCGCGTTCATTTGCCTTTCACTTTTTTGCATTGCTTTAGTCCATATCCAGTTTACTTTATATAACAATTAAGAATTTTACAAAATGGTATAAAGTACAAGCCTGCATTAATTAAGGAAGGATACAGCAAGCACGTGGTACTTAACCTCATATAAATATATTATGATAAATGGAATGTCTAAAATTTAAATTACAAATTTTGCGGGGTGCCTTGGGTGGTAATACGTGGCTAGCAAAAAGACAAACGAAACAAAAGAAAAGGACTGCTGTTCGGATTGATATTCGCACAATATAACGTTTATTAAGCTTTCCCAAGCCAAACTCCTTAACCGGATTACTGATTGACCAGTCCCAAAAGTTTTTGTTGGCCATTGGATGCATACCATAAGATCACTAGGTCATGAGACTATAGTCCTTTTTCACTTGATCAGAAATGTTCTCTGTAGTGAACTGGGTTGTGGTTTGAAGAGAATTATAGGGAAACGATTTTGATAACAAATTATTGTTTTGTCAAACCTTATTTTAACCGACACTTTCGGTGCTTTTGTGAAGTAATCCGTCTTTACTGACGTTTGTATTTTAATTACAATCGTACACAGTTTGTCAATATTTCACATTAATTGGCAAGGTTTAAAGTAAAAACTATTGCTAAGCGTGTAATGGTGACAAAATTATATTTCTAGTGACTAGTGAGAATTCAACGTCCAGACTCTTGCATAAAATGTTTTTTTGTTGACGTCAACAAATATAATGAGATTATATTTGAGGTTTTTAAAATGTTTTTCAAGCTTTCACATTAATTTTGATTAATTAGGAATTGCAAACCCATTTGAGTAGCGAAAACTTTATATAAAAATACCGTTCTTTCAAATCAGACAAACCTGCCGTACATAAGAAAGAACCTGAGTGCATAAAACAGTAAAATATTCAGTAAATGTATAGGTAGGTCAATGCAAAAATATAATAAGGAGTGATATAATTTTCAAATTGCAGTAAGAAGGAAAGACAATCAAGCTATTGGATTATTAGTTGAAATTATAGGTCACATTTTAAGTTCCTTCAGAATCAAAATTTGCATTTGATAACTAAAATTGATAATGTGTGCAAAAATACGACAGCATAGCTAAATAATGAATTTTATTAATGTAGTTTTAATACTTGATCAAAACTCAGAACTATCCCGCAAGGTAAGTGGGACTAGGTTTTCTAATTTTGTAGAAGCAATTTATTTCTTTAGTTCAGAGAGTATGTCCTCTACTCTAGTGATTTCCTTTCTAAATTAACACCTGATTTTTTATGCCGCTGGAATTCTTTCTACATTAATGAGTTAGTTTCAACTGATATTGAACTTGCCATTGATATTTTTTGATATAGCTGCAAGCATGTGTATGAACTAAATGTGCTTTGAAAAAGAATGGGACAATCAATTTGCCAAGCCGTGCAATGTTTTGTAGAATTTTCGATCCTTTTTTCCTCCTACTTCCTGATATATTTTTAGCATCATGCTAATCTTCTTCACAAAAATATTCCGACTCGCTCAATTGACATTCCTCGTGACTTTTCTTGTCAAAATAGAAATCCGGGTTTTCAAAAGCCGGATCATCATGGTCAGCATTCTAGTTTCACATAACTATGGGTGAAGTCTAGGAGGTGCATTGCTTTAAGAGTATAGCTGTTATTAAGACATCTGCAGTTTTTGTAAGTGCCGTTTTGTGTCGAACATTGCAGTAGTAAGATGCATGTAGGATTTTAGAAAAAAATATAAGTATAAAATTGAGATTTGGTATAAAACATCAGGTAACAAAAAATTTGGCAAGCAAATGTTTAGCTTGCTTTACAATTTATTCGCATCCCACTTGGTAGAAACTTTTTTAGTGAACGTTTTTTCGACGAAAGGCATTTTTTATAAAGCTCATGTCGAACTCTTTTCAGTTTTGTTGAACAATTTTTGAACCACCAAAATACTGATGCAGGACGATAATTTCATCTCCTTGTAATATTGCCATAGATTTAGATTAGATTTATAAATATAGCTCATTTGGGCTTCGACCCATATTGCCATAGTATTGTCGATTTCTACTGACAAAGTGATTGAATATTTCTAGAGACTTTTAAATAAATCTTCCGTTTATTGATTTATTTTCATGATCTGCATTCAGACAAGGTACAAAATGATGATTGTAAAGAGAACTATGTTTGTCTTGTAATTCCGAGTAATGTAATGAAAAAGACGAAAAAAAGAAAGAAAAAAAAGAAAGTTACAGGAATTTTGCTTATCTTCTTGGACCAAGCTAAGTTGTTAAGAGCTTTGGTGCGTTACTTAATTGAGTTTAGAACAACCTCTTAATAGTCCTTAAGCAGCTCCTTGTACTCCATTGTGTCCATTAGTTGCATCCTTAGTGAATCACTAACAATGCGTAGGTTTAAAGAAGCCTTAGATTGTGCTTTGGGGACCAATTACCCAGAAATAATAACATTAAGAACAAAACTTAAGTATATGACTAGACTTTATAATTAAACCAGTAACTTGGCGACAAAGAATAGTACCACATAATTTCTGCATGTATGCATAATTGGAATTTAGGACAATGTAGGACATAAATCCTATGAAGTATGAATATACAAATTTTGGACCACCGTTGTTCAGCAAAAAAAACTTAATTTGTAGTTGTAATTTGTAGTTGTTCAAACTTGAGTTAAAAACTTGTCAAAACTGCGGGCCTTCTCTCTTTGTACCATAAACTCAATACCATATTCAGAGCAATATTACAAATATTGAATTGAAGAGTGAAGTCATGAGAATGAATGTAACCGGTCATTCCATCTATAGTTCCTTGCTGGGCAAAGGTCGAGTAAATCTCGTCATCGATATACTCCCTTTTTAGTAACTGACCGTCGTCGTTTAGCACACTGAAAGATATATATTTCAATATGCAGTAGAGAGGAACCCAAAACAATCAGGCAATTGGAACATTAGTTTAAATATGGGGTCACAATTTAGGTTTCTCAAGTGTCAAAATTTGCATTTAATAACTGAACTTATGCACGGTAAGGTATATACGGATGTATTAGTTCTCTAAGGTAAACAAGGAAATTAGCAATGGATTTCAGGGTTGGATTCATTTTTTCATATTGAACATATTTCATCCCCGATATAAAGTAGGGAAATTTGTCAATGTTGTAAGCCAAATTTGACATTTGGTCAGCAGAAAACCTATGGCAACGCTAAGGTAATCAATGTTTTAAACACGCCAATCGTTAGGAATATTGGTATATATTTGCAGTATTCTTCACGTGTTTGGAAATTTACGACAATGTAGGTCATAACTCCATCCGATATACAAATTTTGAAACTCCAATTGAAGAAATTGTTCACAAATTTCATGTTTCGATCACTGTCTTTAAAACGTTGGTTTCGCTCTGAATTTGTTCCCTTTCCTTTGCACTCAACGGCTTTCTTCTGGTACAATATTTAGCATATGCTTAAGTCGTTACTCAGGCGGTAATTAGAGAAATACCGTAGTCCATGATTACGGAAGTAAAAAATTGGGAATAGAAAGTTGGGAAATGTCGGTTGTGTTGGGTATTTATAATCTCAGATTATAAAATTTGATCGTGAGCGTGAGCACAAGAGCGTGTTTTTATTCAGCCGAAAATGGCATTTTGTAGCCGTTAGTATAATAAACCCAATGTGTTACATTAAGATTTTTCTCCATGTAAACCAACGAGAAACATTTTAGATTCCCTAAATACGGAGACGCGTAAAAGAATGCGAGAAAAAAGTGTAATCCAAGGTAATGTGTGTGGAAAGAAAAATAGTAGTCGATAGGTTTACTTTTGTATCGCAGAAATGAACCAGGAATACCGGGAAGGCGGAGGAATGCCTCTCCCTAAGTATGACTATCATGGCATGTGCCGTGTCATACATAGCTAGAGATTTTTGCGACATTTTTTGAAAGCGCTTCATTATGATTGTTCCTCCGATGGCTGGTATGATTTGTTTGATTTTATAAATGATAACCAAATCCTTATTTACTTTACTTGTTTACACGACCATCGTGGTTTTTGGAAAATTCGGATGACATTTTTTGTAAAAAAACGGTTTAAGTTTTGGATCCTGCACTTTGTATACTTAATTCCTATAACTTTAGATTTAATATTACTCAATGTTTTAAATGCTGTACTATACTTGGTTCCTGAATTACGCTTTTAAACCAGGGAAACTACTTAAAACCTTAGTCGGTTATCTAATAAATAAAAAATTATGAAATAAATATGCATTATGCATAATTATATTATTATAATCATGTAAATTATAATCATATATCAAAATACCGAGCAACTATCTTAAATATTTTTGGAAATATAGAAAATACGGTTTGGGTTTTTGTTTTAACTTTTCTTTTTACTAGGTTCTAGATTTATTTTGATAATTTTGCTGATTACATGCTGATTTGCATTTAAGGGATTTCAACTTAAGCACGTAACGTAAAGACACTATGCACAGAATTTGAGCCTGCATAATGCGTGTATGCATAGGAACTCAAGCGCTACAATTTCGTTCAAAGCGATCGCTGAGCTATGAAACGAGCAATGTAAGAATTTTGTTTACTCATGATTAAGTTCATAATGCCAAAAATACGTATGTGTAATAAATGTATAATATATATAAGACTTACAAGTCATTTGGTTACATACATCAAGCCATTCAATAATTTGAAAAATACGAATAATAGCTTGTATTTTTTCACGTATGCATGGGTTAAAGGGTTGTGTGGATTGTTGAATTCATGGCTCATTGTCAGTATAGGTGCTGATGGAGTTGTTTCGTCCTTGAAACTGACTCAATGTTTTCCTCCGGTCCTTTTAGGTTGAGTGTTGAGCACCTTAAGGAATGGTGATGACGATAATTTAAGATAGATAAGTGCCACCATTATGACCGATGATCAGATTGAGAAGTTGGATACTCTCGAAAAAGAAGTCCTTCTATTGTGATTATTTAATGAATTTTTGTAATCGTAGGTGCCGACAATGTGCACTGCGATTTTAATAGTATGCACCTCCTGGCCCGGTTTTTCCATGTCTCCTTTATGTAAAAAAGAGGCTGGTCATAAATCCATCCATCCAAGATTTTGAAAAGTATTTACCACATTTGTTAAGCCTAAAGCTAAGATGACAGTCATTTTTTTGAAATGTAAGGGAATGGTCCGATTTCTGATGGGCTTTTGTGAGAAAAGTGAGATCATTAGGAATCCTTTTGTGAGTACAATCGTCATATCTTCTAAAAAGGGAATGGAACCGAAACATAACGAGTTGGGAACAAAGTAAATTATGGGAAAATTTTGTTGTGCCCAGTGAATTTTAAGCTTAAGTAATAATAAATTATCAGTTTAGGCATGAAAAGAGGAAACAAACTGGAATTGTACAAATATAAGAGTACGTAGAATGCATAATTCATAAAAAGAATTTTTTACACAAATTAGTTAGTCTGCTATACTTCCGGATAATGATCAACATAACCTAACCATACCTTACAGATAGGTATACAAATTTCTTATAATTTAGAATTTAGCGGGTTTTTTTTGTATTTCTGTTAAGTATCCCAGTTTAATATGTCTATGGTTGATTGCAAGGAGCTATTTCTTTACAAATATAACAATTGAGAATAAAATCTACGCGTTTGGGTTTTTAGAAAATACTTTAGGTTTATTCAAGGCATTTTATTATTAAGAAATATTTCCCTGTCACCATTAGAGTAAAGTATAATCCGCATTTTAGTCATTTAACAGTATATTATATACTCTTCTCAGTGATTTTTCTTTAATTCGGGAAGTTTGAAGAATGACTCCGTAAGTTACAAATAAAATAAGATTTTATAAACCTTGGTGGGGATTAGGGACATATTGGGATCTTTTATCTCTTTAAGGAATAAGCTTTTAAATTAACCAAGTGTAGTGATAAGAAGATATATCAACGAAACACCACAAGTTAACTAATAATTTGTCAGCCAAGAATAACGCTATATATTTCCGCAGGTATGTAAAATTGGTGTTTTTGAGAATGTAGGTCATAAAACCACCTTTTGAAGAATGAATAAACAAATTTTGTGACACCGCACGCTTGCATGAAATATATATATGTAATGTGCACGTTTTACATATGACTAGGTTTCTTAATATATTACCTGTGGTTCAAATCCAAAATTCAAATCCTGTGGTGGTTGTAGGTGTACTGGTCGTTTTTTTTAATATAAGATTAAATACTATGCTTAAAAAGCCCATTATCATTAAATCCTTTTCTCCACATCCTCCAAATCGAAGGCAATAGTTGACAGTCAGGTAATCGATGAAATTTTAGGTCAGGATCATCTACGGCAGTTTGCAACGTAGACGTTTATTCAGATATTGTTTGTTCTCCATAATATGTTAATTGATAACACGATGAATCCAGACCAAAAGTACTTTTATGTATGCATATTCATGCTTCTTATGAGTAACCAAGCTGTCTATTCATTCAATGTATTAGAGTTTATTGTACTTTGCTATATGTCATTACCAACTATTTCATTTCGAGATCATTCTGGAAGCTTTTTTACTGCATGTGCAAAGAGTAGAGGTTTTTGCTTCCACGAAGAAAAGTCCAGATTGTTCTTGTAGTTTCTGCTATGTTCCTCACTAGAAGCATTGAGATTGTTCTAGTAGCTTCTATTGACCGTTCATTGAACTGTGTAACAATTCGCGTATTGTATCTTGTGCTAGTAGTAATGACGAGAGAGGAGAAAATACTATAAAAAAAAATGTAAGCCTCTCCCTGTCGTTCATTCCTTGAGATGACTTTGCTGCAACACAACACATCACATCATTTTTGTGCAAGTACAAATAAGAGAATTTTGACTGATTAAATTTCCGATTTTTGAATTTAAGAAACGCATATCTGTCTCACTATCTGCCTTTTTATTAATTGACATAACTGACAACCACTCCGATTGAGTTTTTAAAACCGAACATTTATACATTTTTTATTACGCCTACATCACATCATCACACGTCTGGCTCACGTTAAACAGAGCCTGGTCCTTTCGTTCAACGTCCTTAAATAATAAGGAAGCAGGATGAAATATGAATACTGATTTGTCTTGGTTTGAATAACATAAACAACACATTAAAAAGAATTTACATCCTTAAGTCACTTCGGAATAGGGCAGATATATTTAAAAACGTATTACATAGCATGCATTTACCTGCATTTGAAAGCCCTATTATTATATTGTTGTCATAAAAGTTAAAGAAAAACTAAACTAATCAATAATTTGGACACTAGAATTCCAAAGGAATGAAATTAATGACAATGTAGGTCCTAACTCACAACGCGGTAACTAATTGATAAGCAAATCTTAGCAAATAGCAAATAAACAAGGACGAATTTCAGACACAATTCACAAATAAACTAGGGGTTAATAAACTTTGGTTTGAAAATCCAAGCATGTAGACTGACGACTTATTAGGGATCTCATATCTCTTGAAAGAATAAGCATTCAAATTACCCAAAAGTAGTAATAAGAAGGTACATCAACAAAACACCGTAAGTTAACTAATAATTTGTCAACTAAGAATAGGGCTGTATATGTCGACAGGTATGAAAAGCTGGTGTTTACGACAATGTAGGTCAAAAAACCATTTAATATATATTGAAACCAAGTATGAAACCTAACACATGAACAAAGTGCAACAAATAGTTTAAATTTCTGGCCTTTTCAGAAATTTTTCACGGCACTTATGTTGATCTTAAATTTACGTAATTTTTTACGACTTTAAGAGCTTACGGCTAATGACATGTCGTGCGAAAATATAGTAGTGTATTAGTGAGAATAAAATGGCATTTAAGGACTTAAATTATTTCAAATGCTGGGAAACCATATGCTATAAGTATCTCGGGACAATCATGAATCCTGCATTTTAAAATGCATAACAGATAAGTTTACGGATAAGATAAGTTTATGGTAAAATTTAGCATACGTTTGGTTTTATTATAATCTGTTTAAGTTTTTAGTATCGCTTGTTGGTAATAAAAAATCATTTGGTTAAGCAGAAGGTATTGTTTGCCCTACAATTTCGATTCAGTTTTGCGATACAAATTTCCTGTCACCAAAGTACTGATATAGCACCATTGAGTTGTATTTGGTTCCGTTTCGAAATTCAAAACTCTTTCTCACCATGAATGAGCGCTATTCTCGGTGTGACTTTTTACGTGAACTACGGGGAAATGCTTGCTCGGGTTGAGTGCGCGCTAGACTGATTTCTTCGTCCATCATCTTACATTGTCATGCATCATAATCTCATACATTTATCAAATCAATCATTACATATATCCTAGCACTTTCCTAGGAATTGAGCTTGGACAAGAGAAAATTTTTCAGATTTTTAATACTATGTAAGCAATTTTGAAGCAATATGTGTTAACTTCCTATTAATCAAGCCTGCTGGGCTGGCAGACAAGCAGGATAATACAGGCAGAAAAAAAATTACACGAATAGTCAACAGAACATCTATATTTGCCTAAATCTGTTTATTACTTTCGAATCCTACATTTGTAAGTTTTGAAGTCAACTCAAACGGAGGAATTTTATTGCAAAATGCATAATTTTAACGGTCATTTGTGAGACTTGATAAGTTTAACGACGACTTTGGAATGACAACTTATATACTTATTACATTTAGGGACGCTAATTGTCATAGAAATATATTTCCTTCAATATGACGTAGCTTTAACCTGCGCAAAAATGACCACTAAAACTATTTGATTACTTATAAATATTGCTGGGATATCCGAATAGAATGACCTGCGGCGACATGCCAAACTCATTGTATGTGCGCTTTATCATAAAGAATCTCAGTATTAGCCTTGTATTTTTAGAATGAAATGAGATTGTGGAACATAAAACAAGTTCCCTTGTAGAAAAATTTGCATTTTACTGACTGAAACTCGAATTTGTGCAAAGCATGACCAAACCAGTGATGCAATTAAAATTATTATTATCTGATAAATATTCCGAACTATCCCACCAGGTAAGTGGGCTAAGTCCTTAAATTAACAAGTCCATTGACTTGTAAGTTTTCCTTATTCCACTGAATTTCGAAAATGAAAATAACCCTATCAGAATCGCCTCGTTTAGTAATTTTGTCTGCTGTTACGGATTTATGTGAGGGCAAAAATACAGGTGGCAAAATCATCTACTGTGACTCATTTTTTTACCACGCTCACAATAGAAACCGGTTGCTTTACTGGCGGAGTGAATAATGTGGCCATATTTGGGCTTTTACTATAATCTATCAGGTATTTTAGTGGTGAAAGATTAATTTATTCCTTGAATGGGTTAGTTGCATTATTGTGCATTATTACATAATCATCCACTTTTAAGAAATTTGGAATAAATTATCGGAAAATGGAATAGAAGTTAAAATGAACCAAAACTTGAACAGAATGGCATTTTGAAACAGAAAAACAATTTTTCCTCATAAAAGCGTGGTATTGATATTAAAAGATTTTTGGAGAGAATATTATTAGCTGGACAGCAAAAGTCTTTATATCCCGAATTCACGTTGGCACGCACGTACCACTCGCTCTTTACACGTACTTAGATCTCGACAAAAATATTTTTTCCACCGCGAAATACTAACTGGTACTCATATATTTTATCATAGTAGTTGCGGCCATATGCAATAGCAGTGTCATGCTTTAATCGAAACCGCATAAGTTCATTTAATGTAAAAACCCCAAAATGGCTTGCATATTCAGGAACTTCAAACTTTGCCAGACTAAGGGTAGTGGCACGCGCCCAAAGACAAAATATTTTAGTCATATAGTAAGAAATTATCGGGATTAAATGTTCTTAGTGGGGGTCAAGCGAAATATTGGCGAGTTCATCAAGTAATTTAGTGGAAAAATTAGTGCTAATCAATTATTTAACAGCGCACATGGTACATTAGCGAATGGAGCATCTATATCTCCATACGAAAGCATAGATTCTGAGATACGATTCCTTCAATTTAATAGTATACTGCTTATTTTAAGTATCGCTCTTAATAATGCAAAAGGCTATTTGAGACAATGTAGATCTCAAATTAGTCTTCATCAATTTTTGGGTTTTCATTTATATCATTCGAGGAAATAATTTCGTGCACTTTGCAACAAACAAGATCACGACTGAAGAGGTCTAGCATACAGCATACAGCCGCCAAGTTAATGCAGGACCGGATAGATAGGAAGATGTTTTGTTGATGTGCATAAGGAGAAAAATCTTGCACGATCCATGACTGTTTCTGTTATGAGCCAGTTTATGTGACGTTCCAGTTTTATCAGTGAAGGTCGAATCTCTCTTTTGAAAACTTCTGGAACATAGTCACGGGGAACTTGTTCCTACATATTTAAAGGTTTCAAAGCCGGAAATGGAGAGTAGAACCCAAAGTCACTTGGATCCTCCAAAATTAGGAAATGCATCCGAGGATTTTGAAACTTCACTACAAGTGTAAAACTTAAGCAGTAATCAGCTGCAGTGTTTTGCTTTCTGAAGTTAAATCTTCCTGTCTCTTAACATCAAATACAAGTCCAAAACATACCGCTGGGTTTCAAATCTTAGAGCTGAAAATGCTTGGAGCTAAAGTTTAAGACAATGTAGGTCGTAAATATTTAGCCTAATGTACCCAAATTTTGCAACACCGCTGTTCACCACAAAAACTCGTTCATAATTTTATTCTTTACAAAGTTTTGCTAAGAGCTTTGTGAAACCCCTTTTCATGCTCCCGTTTAGCTGTTTTTTATTTGTATTTCTTGCGAAGGGCCATATTCATTATTTGGTGGATTTGCTTGTAGCTGATTTGAAGATTGGGTAAAATCCTTAAGCTGTAATGGTAAGGCATGAATCTGGTTCAGTTTCAGATTCAGCAAACTTTTTTTAATTTCCGAAGGACTCTTTCACTTTTCTTCCGTAATGACTTGCTATTCCATACCGTAGCATGGAATATAAAGTAGGGTTCTTGGCGTTTTTGCAAGTTGCATATTTGGACAAAATTTAAATATAAGGCATATTAATCATACGTTTAAAAGAATTTGTTTTAAGGTATGACACAAATTTGAATTAAAATTCATCTTCATCAATTTAGGATGTCAAATTTTGTCATGTCATTTCCATTTCAAGCAAAAATGTATAATATTAGACGAAAGTTATCCCACCTTTGTACTCCAGCTCCACATATCTGATGCGATACTTAGACAACGACATTTTTTTTCACTGAATGTAAAAGTACTATGCACTACTTATACTACACAGTACGGCAGGTAGAACAGGTAAATGAACCACACCTGCAATTACTAGATGGCGTAGCGTAACACGTAACGTTTTTTTACGCATACAGATACAAATACAGTAGGCTCTAAACAAATGCAAATCTTAAAGACTTTACTTGTTTTATTAAACTACACAATTTTAATACGCTCGTTAGGTCCAGCAATAATTTACTGATGACACTTGTTGTGTAACACAGTAGCAAAGCAAGCAAATTTTTTTTGGTCTCTTTCTCTCTCAAGAAAAACAACAGAAAAAATCACATATTATATCTCCCGCAGTTAACAAGCACATTAGCAGTAGAGAATTGTTACATGCTAGCAACTTGTTTCAGCATCTCTAGATAAGCAAGCAACGACAAAGCAACGACAATTTTTTTCCATGTATGTATGTATTCAGTTAACAAAAGATGTATGGACTTACTCCAGCAACATTTTAACCTTTGCACACATTTATCATTATACGTTTTACTTTTTTTATATAACATATTGTGAAAGTATAAAATATGCAGTCATTGTAAAACAGGGATAAAGGGATTTCTTTGTCCAGTTACCCTTCGGGCACCTGTCTCGTCTAGGTGGGGTCGTGTGATGAGTGATTACTCATCAGAGTAGAGTGACTCACGTCGTCCCTCTCCTCATTTTATTGATAGCCCAATAAATCACGGAGAAGCGTTCTAGCCTCCTCTCAGTACACACATGCAAATATTACGCTCTCTCCCGTTCACTCATTTCGCAGCATCTCTGGTGGTCTCACTCTGCCCCGAGTTCCCCCTTTTCCCCCTTCCCCGCTCTA
>JAQIXW010000596.1:0-27333 GCA_034700685.1 Willowsia buskii
GGTGTCCTGAAAGGACTTGCTGCAGGCCTATCCAGTGATGAAGACATCAAACGGAGCGAACACTCTTCCTTTTCCTCGTTTTACAATAAGATGAAGACTGATTCTTTCCCAGAAGGATATTTGCATTACAAGATGTCAATCAACAAAAAACGTGTGTTCTGCCATCTGAGACTTCACCCGGACCGCCTTAAAGTGCTAAGTGTTTTTGTGCTGGGCCAAAGCTACCAGTTTACACCGACAAGTAGATGTCCACTTTGTGGAACCGACAACGACGATTTGTTTCATTTACTCTGCTCTTGCCGCCACTACGAACTTCTCAGAACGTCATCAGAATTTAATCTACGTTCCAGATACTTTTTTCATCGACTGTTTAGTTTTTATGATATCTCTGCCATCCATAAACTGTACGCCTTTCTGCTACCCGCTCTCAGACGTCGAAATTTTCTACTTGGCAACTAGTTCAACACAACAGTTCAAACTAGAGAAGACTCGGAATGTCGAGGTAACTCTAACTTACTCTATATTGGGTAGACTCGGATTGTCGAGGTAACCCTAATGTCACCACGGATCGGTAAAACTCGGATTTGTCGAGGTAACCAGATCTGATGCAAGATCCCTAATGGGATGTTTTAGCTCTACGAAATGAAATGCTTGAGGACCTATGCCATGCAAATTTGTCTAAGACAAACCTCGATTAACCTACAATGAGATATATCCAGACGTTAGAAAACAGTGCAAGCTTATGTGTTCTGTTCAATGTCAAAAAAAAAAATACTATTGTAAAATATGTTCAAATATTTTTCCACTACCTCGAAAGCGTCCCTCTCTACAAGATTTGAAACAAAATATTATCTATTATGTTTTCAAATATTTATTTATTTTCTATCCAAGTCTATGTCAATACATGTATATATTTTGTGTGCGGGCTGTAGGCCCTTCTATATCGCAATAAACTCAGTATACTACTATACTACTACCAATTTTAAGCTCTAATTTATTTTACGACCGATATAATTACAATATAAGCAATTTACATTTGGACATGTTGAAACCTACCCTTATGTCCTTTCAGTTCACAATTCGGATTTTCATTTATTTTGCATTCATCTCCAATGACTTCCATGTTAAATGCTATTTATTTAGTCAAAAAACGTCACATCTTCTAAATGTCAACCGGTTGAGCACTTCTAAGATTTTACCAAATATCCTGAACTCTTTTTCCGGCTGTGTTATTCGGGTTTTAAATTTTGCTGGAGAAGACTATGATGGTACCCATCTTCAGGAACCAATTGTAATAATGCGCTATTACGCATCTTCTATCAGGTTGGCGTTAATACCGGAAGAAATTAACCAGGAAAATTCAACAGCCATACACGAATTCCTGAATCTTCCCATGTCAACCAACTACTTATATTTTACTTTCAAACCGATGTTTGTCTTTGCCACCAAAAATACAACTTGTGAAGCAAAAATATATTTTCATCCGCCAACAGAATCTACATCTCATTCAATGTTCCACACAAATATCTACGGAACTTTTATTAAAGATCCTCTATTGATGGAAACATGGATTAACTTTAATCAGCACAAATGGAGGGAAATGTATCTTTCGACAACTTTAAAGTACTACCTGCTTATATGTGATGAGTTAAGATTGAGTGAAAATGTGCCATTCCGATGAGCTGAGACCACCAGAATACATCCGTACTTTCCATCAATTTAGCCAGTTTTGTTCATATGGGAGACATCAGTGAATCGCTTCTATTACCAATGCAATTACTGTGACAAATGTCATCCCTATTCTCTTATTGAACTCCAGAGCGCTCCTTTTACCAAAATAAAACTAAATGATTTACTCAGCTCAGTACACGAGCAAGTACCAATCTATCACAATATTATCTTTTTCCCTCACGCATTTCCAACCCACATCATGAGCAATGAGTTTAACCGACACAAAATGTACGTTATGAGATTGACAAATAGCCGTATGCTTGATGGTGCTAGGGTCTCCGTGTTTGAACGCGCCCTTGATGTTCACATTATTTCATTGCTGTTACCAAATAACGTGACCTCGGAAATCACTGGTGACCTCAATCCAGATTTACACAAGTGGCGTCAGATTCACTTGAATGGGTGCCAAGGAAATGGAACAGTTTGGTATGCTGCTGCTTCAAGACCTGGATTTTTTAGATTGACAGCCTCAAACCAAAAAGGTTTTCCGGATATCAGTTTAGCATTTCGACGAGAACGACTTCGGTTTGTGAGTTGTCACCAGGAGAAAATGAGGTGGACACATAATCTCAAACAATTGGTAGCAGCACTTGACAATTCTACATGGCTGGTTTTAGCGATTACGATTAGTGTACTTTCTGTTTTGGTGCCGCACTACAAAAATGTCTCTGAATACACACAAAAACGAATCGGTAAAGCTAAAGGAATGAAAAGTATAAGCATATTTGATGTAGGATTTCAACTTTCTTCTACCTTACTAGATCAATCAGTAGGGTTGCTCCGCAAGAAAAACTTTACTAGAAATAGACTGATGTGGTGGACGTTAGCAATTCTGCCCTTAATGTTCTCTTTTTTGAGTATTGAATACAAAGGAGACAATATCACGAAGCTTACAGTATCGTCACCATTAGTTCCTTTTGATACGTTTGATTCTCTCGTAAGAAACAACTTTGACGTATACGTCCTCCCACGAATTCTTTTCCCAAATGAAGCAAGTGCTATATCTGGATATGTACTAACTGATCGTGAGTTTCACCAGCGGAACGATCATGAAGCTTTTCCCCAATTTCTTTTTGTGGTTTTGTTGATAGAACCCAAACTGTAAAGATCGAGGATCATGTTCCTCGTTTCCACTTTTTAAGATAAAGCCAAGTAAATATGAATCTCCGGCTTAGTAAGTCGGTGATATTTCATCTATCTATTTAAATGCGCTTATGTAATAACTATACACAGTTGTCACATTGAGCCACAAAATAAAGTCAGACTTTGCTCCCAACGGCATTTAACAAATTTTAGGCACTCTTTCAATCAATTCTATATTATCTATATTATGCGCAACACTTGATTTAATAATAGTCGTGAAGCGTCAATATCAAATTTCGAATAAAAGCGAATCTGATGAAATCGGTTTTTAATTCTTCACGTTTATCTGTTGTGAAAACAAGTGTTCTAGTTTAATAAGGATTTTAAAACATGCATAATATCAAACAATCCAGGCTTCAAGTATTTAGAACCTGGTTACGTAAATTATAAATATGTTGGAATCTAACATTATCGGATATCTAATCTAGAATTTAATTTGGTTTGAAAAAGAGTAAAGTATAAAATTTAAGTAATTTTTCTTGTAACAGATTAAATCGGAAATTAAACAGAAATCTTAAATTATGGCACTTGTTGGCAAAACTTTTTAGATACCAAGTAGCAATGACAATTGACACAATATTGAATTCCATGTACGTCATTCCCCAAAAATTCAATACATCAAAGTGCAAATTGAGAGTTTGAATAATTTGCTGACCTTATAACAAGTTACACGAAATTCTAGCTTACAGTTTTGTGACGTTTACAGGACTCCCAAAACCTTTCAAGGCTTTTGTGCTTAGTGCGACATAAGAAATTTGTTGTAGAATTGCGTTGTGTACAAATATTTGTGTTGAATAAAATAGTGAATTATTGCATAACAATACTCTTACGTATTTTCTAAATCCTATCCTGAATCCTAAATCTTAAAATCCTTCATTAATTTACAGACACTTAACAACAATCTTTATTTATCTAGTATAATGTTTCATTATAAAATGTTGCCTATCTGTACAACCTTAAAGTTTTAAAAGAACGCTTTACAAAGTTTTGTTCATATTTGGGAAAACTTCCTCGGTTAAAACTTTTTGTCCGTTATTTTTCATTACTGGATATAGGTGAATATTTTGTTCCTGAAATCGGATGCTGCCTCTCTGAGCACTTCAACGATGTTATGAGTTCTACGAGGTCCAGAAACTCTAAGCATTCCATCTCCAGTTCCTGTTTGATTTACAGCCGACTTTTCTCCATTGCTTAAAAATTGACTTGGATCGACTTCATTATCTAAAACTTCCTCATTGTTATTCGATAAGACGTTACTGGCAGGCTTGTACTCTTCCAGAAATATTGAATATATTGATAGTCCTTTTGTCTTATCAACCGGCATCGATATACAGAAAATAAACAAATGGAAGGAAATGAAAGTCGTTCTTAAGCAGACTCCAAGACTCCCAGAATTTTTAATATGGCACATTATTAGATAACCCACAATAATTTCAGTATATTTTATATTCCTTGGATGAACTCCAAATCAATGCCGGCTTTAACAAAAAATGCAAAAGGCTAGACGTACGCACTTTTACAACCATATTTACAACGTAACTAAATTCAACAGACTGTGAAGATATAAATATTGGTATGTGATTGTATGATTAAATTTTTATGATGCAGAACCAAAATAATCTTAGCTATTGTTTATGCATTTAGACGCTCAGTTAATAAAATAGAGGTTAAACTTTCAACCGTCTCGTGCATTGTAGAACGTTCTTTATTTGCAATAAAGCGGTAGCAGTGACTGATGTTTTAATTGAAATACTGTTATCAAATTTCATATTGTTATATTTGCGATTAGGCTAGTAGTAGAAGGAACAACAAAGAATCTGATTTAGAGCAATAGTAAATAACATCAATTGTCTTATAAAATATATAGCTTAAACCAATTTAAGAAATATTTTATACTTATTTGAAATTTATTCCTTTATCGGTGAAAACACTTAGTAAAATAATATAATAATTATAAATATAACAGTCAGTAATGGAAATTTCCAGAATATTTTAGCTTTTAAATTAAAATTTTAACGGAATAGTGGAAATATTGAGATATATAACTGCTACATTTTATTAGAAAAGTTAACATTAAAGACCAAGTTTAAAATATATTTTTTGTCTTATTTACAACAACTTGCCCAATTAAAGATAACCGTGATTCGACCACTTATCAATCACTTTTCTTTAAGTAGCTAATAAAAAGGATGAAAACTTAATCGTGAATTCGGCAGCTGCCTCTCTTAACAGTTCATTAATATTTTCGATTCTGCGGTCACGAGAAACTCTCATCATTTCATTTCCACTTCCTGTCTGATTCACAACAGATTTTACTCGTCCGAATCTTCTTGAATTGATTTCAGCTTCAGAAACTTTCTCATTGTTATCCACTGTGATATTTGTGGCAGGTTTGAATCCTCCTCCCAAGATTGAATACAGTGACCGTTCTTTCGTTCTCTCAACTGGGACGGATACACAGCAAGCGTATAAATGGAGGGAAAGGAAGGTCGTCCTCACACAGACTCGAAGGCTCCCAACATTTGGAACTCGACTGGTTTTGCACATTGTTTAAAGTTTTAAAAAATATACAAAAGTTGAGAATTTCTTTGCAAAAAAAAATAACCATAAGTTACCACGAGCTGTGTAGCAAGAATACGAATGATTATTCGGATAATTTATTTTCCAATCACATTTCCATCGTAACTTTTTTTTCAATGAACTATAAACTACACATTGGCATGCGATACAGTGATTAATTTTTATGACTAATAAAAAAACTATCGTAAAGATTATGATTTGCAATTACATTTCAGTCAATTGAAAAAGATTCATGCTACTTACCATCTGGTAGTGCATTTTTTATAGGGTAATATTTAATTTTACAATTTTACAAATTGATTCGTATACTACAAGCTAGAAAATCATTCATGATATTAAATTCAGTTGTCATTTGGCGCGAGTAATTAATTTTTAAGAATGAAGTGACATTTTTACAAATAATTTTCAGAGGAACAAGTAGATATTCATAAGCCATTAGTTTTGTCGGGAATGCTTATTTTTTTGGTGAGCTCGTAGAGAATAAATTGATGCATATGAACTCCCACAGATTCCACAAATGGGCCGTTCAAATGTACCGTTTTTTCCAAGATGCATCTGTTGATGGGTGTAAAGTACAGATCTGGAGTAAAATAGCTGTGGACAATGTGGACAAGACCATTTGGGATTCCCCTGTTTCCTGTGACGACCATAGTGACGATGAAGTTCTCTCTCAGAAAAGTACCCGTAGTGGCACTTCTCACATTTGAACACTCCAGGTTCATTGGAATGGATAGAGAAGATATGCAGTTTCAGGCCTTCTTGGCTTTTGTACAGTTTCAGGCACCGGGAGCAAGAAAGCAATTCAGCGGGATTAGTGTTCGGAACATTTGAACCTCCAGATTGTTCGAAGATACTGTTGGATCCTGGTGGAGATGAGATGTCGCTGCTGATGTCCATCTCCTCATCGAAGGCCGTGGAAGGTCTTTGAAATGAAGGAAGGACCTGAGCTGCTGATGATGAGCGTGCTTTACTTCCGGGAATATGGATGGCATCAGATTGGGGTGAACTGGGAATTAAAATGAAATATTGTTGACGCCACATTCATAATTTTAATTAGTCACTGAAAACTTAATTAATTAAATTAATTGCCTACCGTTCATTCCATTCCTCCTTTTCGTCTTTATCTGGTTGAATCTGAGAACTTCCAGTGTCTTCATAATAATCTCGATTGTCGGTCACATTGTAACCGCTGGAATGTCCCTGGAACAGTTGAAGGTTACCATGAGCAGGACCAAAACCGGAAGTACCGCAACCGCCTTGGGATCTATGGAAAACATAAATTGTTACATAATTAATTTCAGCTAAAAATGACCATATTTAAATAATAATGCTAATAATTTTTGAATAATCGCATACTCATGATAATGTGCATGCTCCTCATAACTAGATCCAGCAGGTCGAGGTCCTCCATCGTCAAACTGGTAACTTCCGGTGCCGGAAGTGCAGACAATTTGACCTTGACTCAAGTCAAACGTATCGCAATCTTTATCGTCTGTTTCAATGCTTTCGTTGAGATCTTCTGAAAATCCTGAACCTTTCCTTCGCATTTTCCGGATCTCCGACTTCAGTTTCCTGATTTCATCCTTCTGAGAGGTGATCTTCTTCTCCTTCTCTTCCAACTTTTTGGACGCCTGTTCCAATTGTTTTTGAAAGTTCATTGCTTCAAAGGTGCGGACCGCAATAACCCTGGCCATGAGAAGCTGCTCCAAACGCAGTTCCAGAACGTGGTCTCTCGTCCATCCCTTACTTTCCCTTGTAAGATTGGCGATATCCACAGGTATCCCAACTTGAAGGCACTTATCGACAAGTGATGCGACACTCATCATGTAAAATTGATGATTGCCGAGATTGGTTGAGGAAAACTGGATTTTAGAGTTGCGGATTTAGAAGAGGCGCTGAGTGGGAACTGGGAAGAATTTTGAAGGAATCACAAACCACAAATTATTATTCTATTCAAAAACTGGCAAATTTAATTTTGAATTCCTCGAGAGTTTACAAAGTAGTCCATGAGATTAATGCAAGATAACCTCCCAAATAATAAAACTTAAATAATGCTATATTATATAATTTTACGTTACTTTTTAGACCAAGATTATCACTATCACAACAATTAAGTAAAAACAAACCAATTTTTTTTCTCAATTTTTGGTGGTGGTCGCGTCAAAACTGGACGACAGTTCGTCTCAGAAAGAGCTTCGTCGCCAACTTGGTTGGTTGAAAGTGGAACAAGGAACAAGACTGATCACTGATCATGAAAATGCTCACGATCATTCGTTTGGCACCTGACCTGCCAGAGAGAGTAGTTGAAAGTGGGTGGAATAAGCAAAAATTATTTCTGCTTGTCGTATAACTTGGACTGACCAGATAATAAAATTTCTGCAGAAATCTCTTACAAGATTACAAGTAATTTTCATTGGTTTATGTTTTGAATGCGTAAAGAAGTTTATTAAAACATGATTAATCATATTATGCGATCAATTCAAAATACAAAAGAGAATTTTGAAAACATTCAGTGCAAGGACTTATTAAAGATCTTACTTTCTCTGACAGCATCTTATAATTTGCAAGTACAACAAGAAATAGAGAGACATACAATTTTTTAATCTACCGGAAATGATAAATGGAACGATACTTTTATTTTTAATTACAAATAAGTGAAAATAACTAAGCAATAAGCAATGAGGACGCCAAAACAATTAGTACCGTAAAACCTAAGACAAAATATTTTCCTGTGCTGAACAATTCACAATTATTCAAATACCATCAATAACCTAGACGCAAATTATTATTACATCATATTGCAAATTCATTGGTAGTACTAGCTAGAAAATAATTCATATCAGTTTCAATTCTCACGAGTAGTTAATTTTCAACAATAAAGTGATATTTTTACGCAATAATTTTCTGAGTAACAAGTAGAAATTCATAAACGGTTAGTTTGCTTGAGGATGCTTCATCTTTTGGTGATTTCGAAGAGCATACCTTGATCCATATGAGTTCCCACATATTCCACACTTGGCTCGTTTAAATTCGCCGTTATTTCCAACATGCATTTGTTGGTGGACATAAAATGCAGATTTAGAGTTGAGAATTTTTGAACAATATTTGCAAGGCCACTGTTCCCCCTTTGGTTTCCAGTGCCGATCAATGTGGCAGCGATATTCTCTCTCGGAAAAATACCCAGAGCGGCACTGCCCACATTGGAATACTCCAGATTCGTTGGAATGGACAGAGAAGGTGTGCATTTGCTACATTTGGTTGCTTTTGTACTGTTTGGGACAACGTTGGCAAGGAAATGGTTTAGCGAGATTGGTGTTCGGAACAAGTGAACCTCCAGGTTGTTCGAAGATACTGTAGGGTCCTGGCGGGGATGAGATGTCGCTGCTGATGTCCATTTTCTCATCGAAGGCGTTGGAAGGTCTTCGATCTGGTGGAGGAAGAGACTGGGTGCCATACGATTGGGGTGAACTGGGAATTAAAATAAAATGTTATTGAAATTAAAGCTACATTCATAATTTTAATTACTCACCGATAACTGAACAAATTAAACAAATTGCTTACTTTTCTTCCTCCTCCTCGTCTTCATCTAGTAGAATCTGAGAGCTTTCATTGTCTTCATAATTGTCACCGCTGGAATGTCTCTGAAACAATGGAAGGGTACCGTCAGCAGGACCGGAAGTAGAAGCTGACAAATTCACCGTGACATGACTGCCGCCAATGCCTTGTGATCTATGGAAAATATAAATTATCACATAATTAATTACAAATAAAAATAACCTTTTAAAAATAATACTCATAATAGTCGAATAATCGCATCGCATACTCATGATAACGCGCAGGCTCCTCTTCATTAAGTCGAGGTCCTCCATCGTCAAACTGGTCGTTCCTGGTACCGTAGGGGTAAGCGATTTGACCTTGGCCCCAGTCAAAAGTTTCGCAATCTTCTTCATCTGTTTCAGTGCTCTGGCTGGGTCCTCCTGAAATTCCTGAATTCTTCCTTTGCATTTTCTGGATCGCCAACTTCAGATTTTTGATTTCATTCTTCTGAGAGGTTATCTTGTTCTCCTTCTCTTCCAACTTTTTGGACGCCTGCGCCCGCACTTCTTCTAATTGTTTTTGAAAGTCGAGAGCTTCAGAGGTGCGACGCTGCTCACTTATCTCAAGATTCCTGTTGAGGAGGAGCTGCTCCAAATGCAGTTCCAGAACTTGGTCTCTCGTCAATCCCTTACTTTCCCTTGTTAGACTTGCGATATCAACAGGTATCCCATATTGAAGGCACTTATCGATAAGTGATGCGACACCCATAATGTACAATTTATGATGATCGGAATCGGTTGAGGAAAACTAGATTTTAGAGTCGCGGATTTCGAAGAGGCGGTCAGTGGGAACTGGGAAGAATTCTGAAAGAATTGCAAATCCAATTCAATTAAGTCATAAGAACTCAAAGCTTCTTTCCGGATGATCAGTCAAAACTGGATGACGGGCTGTCTCAATAGTTTCGTCGTCGT
The DNA here is from genome assembly GCA_034700685.1 of Willowsia buskii. NCBI lineage: Eukaryota > Metazoa > Arthropoda > Collembola > Entomobryomorpha > Entomobryidae > Willowsia > Willowsia buskii. Next base: position 9,963 of record JAQIXW010000596.1, read on the forward strand.
CGTCGGCTTGGTTGGGTTTGGTTGGAAGTGGAACAAGACTGTGCGTGTTCCCTTGCTGGCCCTTGACCAACAACATCCGCATGTTTGGTGGAATAATCTTCCAATACCTGAAAAACAAATATAATTTTTGGTTGTCGTATAACTGCTACTGATCAGATATAATTTCTGCGGAAATCACTTCTTGCGATTTTCATCAGTTTTTGTATTGAATGTTCAAAAAAGTAAATTGAAACTTGAATATCATATTACCAATTGATCAACTCAAAATACAAGCGGGAATTTTGAAAAAAATAGTGCAAGGACTGTTTCGTTTGATTGTGTCATTAAATTTTATTCAGTAACTGCTTAATCTCGAGCACAAAGCATTTAATTATTTACTAGATGACCCCTAACCCATTTTACTAGATAATAAATATTTCGTTCACAAAGTTTGTATTGTTTTATTTAAAATCATCTATCAACAGAGCATCACAAACTCTTTGCGTAATCAGATAAAAATACTCGTTAATGAACTCTTCATCAATGTAAAGAAATGCTCCATATTTTAAACGAATATTTCCCAGGGCTTTGCACTGTTTTAAAATGACTTTCGAACTTCTTGTTCTAAAGCAAATATTTTCATGTCGAGCCCTCTCACAAAGTCTCTTAACAATTCGGCTTGTAGCTGTTGCAGATTTTATGTACTCTGGCAACAGTAATAGCAATGAAGATACGACAACAATTAGTACCGTAACCACAAGGATTTGAAGCAACATATTTTCTTTAGCCGAACCATTAAAAATTATCCAAATGCATCCAACAATAACCCAGAAACAAATATTTAAAAGGATATAAGCAAGAAGTTGAAGAGCAAATTCGAATATTTGATATAAGAGATGTATTAAAATAAAAACTTGTCTTGTAACAGATATGTCTTTGATGCTATTTTCCAAAACTGTAATAATAGAAACACCACTTTCTAAGCCAATTAAAACAAATGAAAGACCAACGTTTGTTGATCTTGTTGCCTCACAAAAGCACACAAAAATCAGTACAAATCTGAGCACTGCATTCCAAATAATTTCATCAAATTCTCTAGTCATTTGGTCCGTTAAAACGTATTCTTCCAAAACATAATAGGAAGCGTCAATGTTGATAAGAATTGCAACAGTTGAGCCTATAAGAGGCAATCCAGCAGATATTATAGTTGAAATTATTAGAATAAGGCCGGTCCAGTTGCGTTTAAAATTATTATTTCTTTTACAAGATACCTGACATAAATTTAGTACAACTTTTTCTACTTCCAATAACTTATTTAGACTGACAGCAAATATGCTCCGAGATCTGCACACGAGTGATGATAGTACAAATATTAGTATTTCTACCACAGCAAAACTAAGCATGACGACCAATGTCAAGCTTCTAAAATCTCGGTTTTGTTTAAAAAATATAAACTGGATGCATGTGTATATACAGCATGCTCCATTTACTAAAATCATAAGCTGTAAAATTCCCCAAGGAATTAATTTTTGATTCGATTGATTTGATTTAACACGAGTATATGTAGAACTCCAACAAATTGGGAAATCAGGTAAATAAAAGTACACATATTTCTGTAAAGTCAGCGATATGATATGAAGATTTGTTATCATAATGAATTGATGGACATAAGTTGGCTGGGTATATAATAGGTTTTCTTATAAATAATAATAATATTGTAATAGATATTCCTGTAAAGTTTTTAAATGTACACGCTAAAGGTAACTGAAATGATAATAGCAATGTACATCAGACACTTCTGCGGCTATAATATTTAAAATAGATTGATGAAACCAGGAAGTGATTTTACGTTTTCTGATCGTTGTGTCTACTAAAAACTTTCCAGTCATAAGGTATACCAAATGTCAAGTAGCTTGTCACAAGCTAAAAACATAAATTAATCACAAGATGCAATTCAATTTGCAAATATAAACAGGAAGTGGTCATATGACAACGCAATTGCTCGTATTATTATCAAATTGCACGGTTTTCTACATTCCAGGCGGTTGATCATTATAAACTTAATTATTGGTTTTGGTGAACGAATAGTCCAAACATGTGCTTGCATGTCGGCACGTATCAAATTGTAAAAATAACCTGGTTTAAAAGAAAGAATCCTTTATTAAAGCTCAACTTACCACGTAAAATAAGTCAACAGTAAACATGAGTCGCAGTAGCTATATTAGGATTGAAATCAGTATACCTTTTATCCCTAAATTCACTTCAATTAAACAAAATCGTGTTTTTATTACTTTTATAATTAAGTGGTTAAGATTTGAAATGTTGCATAGTTTCAATAATCATCCTGGTTGCAGTGCCAACCAGTCTATTAAAATTATACATTCTGTCAAAACCTGGTTCCCTTCCTACTTAATCTAAAAACCTTGCTTTTAATTTGTAACTAAGTTTAATCGATCATTTAAAATTGGTTGATTACTTATCCAGTCCGTACTTAATTGGTTAAACTTTTAAGTACAACATCATAACCTATGACAAAAACATTACTCGCAATTGCAGGAATGGAACAAAATTAAAGCTTTAAACTAACCAATTTCATTTTCTACCCCTTAACGTACTTAGACCCGTGTTTATCATCCTTTCACATTTTATTTTCATAACTGTGCATTTTCCTTTTGTATATATATTTTTTCAAGCATTAACCGTTAACCTTGACTGCACCCGTAATTGTAATTCGCAACATAAAATAATCTGTCACAGGGAAAAGCGTACAAGCAAATGGGGTCATTGCCTAACATTTTACGTTTGTAAACGTGCGTTTTAAAGTCACAGCTCCATTAACGATAGAAACAGGCAAAGCGCAGAGAAATTTTAACAGTTCCATAAATTTCAAGTGAAAAAGCAGTGTTTTACTACTAGCAACACACATGCTGCTTATTTGCCTAATATATTTGCTAAAAATTCAAGCTCCCAAGTTAATAAAAATTGGTTACTGCAATCTGCATAGCGTTATTGGACCATAAAATAACAGATGTTTATATGCCAGTCTTTAAAAAAATAGAACGGTAACATCGCATTATAAATACAGAGTTGAAACTTTTCTGGCTCATTGATGTCGTCCTACTTGCATCACAGAACAAACTTGTTGGAGCTCTAGACAAATTTTGATGGAAAAAACTAAAGATTTGGCTATTTTAAATTTGAAAGTTGATTGTTCCTTAACCGATAAAATTACATATTAACTGAAACGCAGGGAACTCGAGGACAATGTTTCGTGTTTGGAAAAAGGTATTACCACTCATAAATCTGAAATGCGTTGCATCTCTCCTTCTTTTGTTTTTGGAAGCAAGAAACTGTGAAGTACTTCTAAACTCTTCAACGGTTCATTCCAGTGAAAATTTTGTCGTCTCCAATCTGATATGTTTCCGAGGATCAAATCAGTCATTAGTAGGTGGTCAGCATTTTCATTTTCCGATTCTGTCAGCAATTTGCTACCGTGATAGCGTAAGCTCAATATGAGATCTAGAAAAACATGATAAATTTCCTAACTATTTTATTCATAAATATATAATTGATTTTCTTTATTCCAGAAGTACAATATCAGTTTTCCATACAACAACCTATTATCTAGTTCTGGTGAGTTTACTGAGATCTCATCTGCAGATATTCACAGAAATATTAACCAAAAATCGGGTATGGAATTCCGAAGCCTGATGTCAAAAGGGCAGACAATATCAGGAAGGACAGAAGTTAACAGTAGTAGCTTACAGTTACAAAGGCAAATTTCTAAAATAAGTGGAAAAGTGATTCAAGCAACAAATAAACTGAATGCTCTCCTTCAACAGCTTCAGGAATTGAGGACAAGGTTGGATAATTTAAGTGGCAGGTAGCGAATTATATTAACTACAAGTAAATTAATGCTTATGATTTATGACAAGTTTACAAGTTTAGTTTCTCATGACTTCAACCAACTTAAATGCATATTTTTTTTCAAAACAATCCAATAATAGTGTGTAAAAGATCTGTTTACAATGTTGTTATTACTTGCCAACAATATGTAAACTGCATATCTGGATATTACTAATATATTAGATATTAAACTTGCGTGCTAAAATAATTTAAGATCCACACACACCATCGCAACTTGATGACTTCGAAGACTTGTAAAATATTTTATTAAATTTAAATTTTGATCATATTTACATTATTATCGTTCTATTCCAATTTTGATTAGATGTTTATACTGATTTTGAGTGCCCATACCAATACAATTTCCCACTAAAATAGAAGATCTGTTTCTAATTTGCATATAGCAAATCGTTTTTATTATCTTTTATATCAAGTGAAAACAATATATCCAAGGAAATTAAAATTACTCCTCTTCATTTCATTTTTGGCTAAGCAAAAATACAATGTAATCATAGTAATCAATATTTTAATAAATACCGAAAAAATAATTACAGAGTGGAAAGACGGCGATCGATGTTGCGGACAAGTATGACGTAAATTCTAGTTCGGCTAGATTCGTAATTCCCATCGACATCAAACACACGTATCGTAGAACAAAATTTTAGAATAGTTTCGCCATTTTAAAGCTTGGTTGGACATTATACTAAGTACTTCAGTGCAAGGTTTATATCTTTTTAAGGGATCCCTCAGACCCGTGTTTTCATGTTAATGTTGAAATCGAATTTGTAAAAAAACATAGTTCAAAGCTAAAGCATTTTATCCAAAGTTTCATGGTAGCACCTTACTTTAGGTAACTTGTATGAGGGCTGTGCTGCGTAACATTTATTTAACTATAGTTAGAATTTCGAGAGAAAATTAAGAACACGTCCAAAACCAAACACGACGAGCATATACAAGAATAAGCTATATAAAAGTTCAAACGTAAGTTCACAATTTCATAGCCAGTTTCGTGTCTCAAAACAAGATTCTGTAAAAAATAATTATTGTTGGTAGTGTGAGAGTAACTCAATTAAGGACTACATTTTACATTAACTTTGCTCGTTACGTTTACTATGAAATTTTTGTTTGTTTAGAACTCTGTCTAATAATTAAAAAAATATCAATCTTTAATATAAACTATCGTTAGTAAGTGAAGGAAAATTACCTACAGATAGAATTTACAAATCATTAAATTTTGATACGAAAAAATTACAAGTCACAATGTTTACAAAAAGCCTTTGGTTTATAATACGAAGTTGCATTTATTTTGCATACATTTTCTCGATTGTTAAAGTCACGTGCACTGTACAAGTGCCTAAGATAAAACCAAACGACCTCAAAGCCGACCAACGCAGCAATTTGAAGAATCTTCCAAAAATCTTCAACTCCTTTTCCGGCTGTGTTATTCGTCTTCTAAACTTTGCCGGTTTGGACTACGATGGTTTCAACCTTCACGAGCCACTTGTGATATTGCGGTATTACGCATCACCATCGTCTCGGTGGGTGTTAATACCGCAGGAAATCGACCAGAAAAACCTGACCGCTACAGAGCAGTTCGCAAATTTGATCCCTTCAAGAAACTATTTGTATTTCCCTTCGAAGCACACATTCGTTTCGGCCACCAAAAACACAGTTTGTGAAGCAAAAGTTCATTTGCATCCGCCAACAGAATCTGTATCTCCTTTGATGTATAACACAGACATCTACGGCACTTACATTAAAGATCCTCAATTGATGGAAATATGGATGAACTATGACCAGCACGAATGGAGGGAAACGTACATTTCCACAACTTTAAAGTACTATCTGCTTATATGTGATGAGTTAGGATTTAGTGGAAATACGCCATATCATTGGACTGAAACCACCAGAATTCATCCGTACTATCCATCAATTTTACCAGTTTTGTTAATATGGGAGACATCAGCGAATCGCTTATATTACCAGTGCAATTACTGTGACAAATGTAATCCTTATTCACTTTATGAAATTCGGAGCATTCCTTTTACCAAAACCCAACTAAATTATGTACTCATGTCAGTGTCAGTAGATGAGCATGTGCCATTCTATAACAGTCTTATTTTTTCAATTCTCGATTTTTCAACCCACATTATAAACAATGAGTTTTATCGAAACAGAATGGAAATTATGAATATCACAAATAGTCATCTGCGTAAGGGTGCTAGTGTTTCTCTTTTTGAGCATGCACTTGATCTTCACATTATTACGTTGCTGTTACCAGATAACGTGACCTCAGAAATTAGTGCTGAAACTAATCATGAAATCTACATGTGGCAGCAGATTCAGTTGAATGGATGCCCAGGAGATGGTACAGTTTGGTATGCTGCTGCATCGAGACCAGGGTTTTCGAGATTGACACGCTCGAACACACAAACATTTCCAGATACCAGTTTGGCATTTAGACGAGAACGACTACGCTTTGTGAGTTGTCACCAGGAGAAAGTCTTGTGGATACGTAGTCTCAGACAATTGGTGACAGCGCTAGACGTAACGACTTGGCTTGTTTTAGCAATAACGATTAGTGTTCTTGCTGCTATGGTACCAGAGTCGAACAAAATATTTGAATACATACGGAAATCAAGTTCCCAAGCTAAAATTGTCATGAATACAAGCATGTGCGAAGTAGGAATACATCTGTATTCCACATTACTAGATCAATCAGTAGGGTTGTTCCATAAGAAGCGCTTTACACAAAATAGCTTAATCTGGTGGTCGTTAGCAGTTGTGCCGTTAATGTTTTCGATTTTGAGTAACAGTTACAAGGGAGATAACATTACAGAACTTACGGTGGCGCCACCGTTGGTTCCCTTTAATACGTTTGATTCTCTTGTACAAAATAAATTTGACGTTTACGTCCTTCCCAAAATTCTTCACCCAAGTGAATCTAGTGCTATATCAGAGTATACACTGACCAAACGTGAGTTTCACCAACAAAACGACCATGAAGCGTTTCCACTTGTATCGCAGCTCTGGTATTATATGAATTTCCAGTTTCAGAAATGGAAAACTTTATCCCAAATGATAACTGACCTATCTCCGAAAGTGGGATACATTTTGAATCATACGAAGTTATTTCCAATGTGGCCAACAGCCGAGAATATAGAATCGGTCGGCTTTCCTTACGAGAAACTAGTAAGCCCCCATTTATCAAAATGTGAACGTTCAGCAGTAATTTTGCATGAAAATGTGGCATTTGTAGTTTATGCCAATTTCACAGAGTCTGGTGCTCCAGTGTTTTTAGGGAAAGATATCATCCACGAGCACTACCAGGGTTACCAGCTTTTGGGTCATTTTCAAAAAAGTATGATTTTACGAATCAAGGCGTTTGGCCAGAGTGGAATTGTTCAATGGTGGAGAAAATATTTTGAAAATTCATTAGTTTTATTTGCTCATTCGAAGAAGTTGAATAGTGAAAATGAGGGAGAGATTAGTATCCGGGGTTCAATTTCTAGTGAGGGTAAGAATATCAGAGTTCTTTGTTTGATTCCTTGTTTCGGTTTGTTGTTGTCACTACTTGTATTTCTGATATGGGAAAATGGGTTGAATTTCCGTCTGCTGAAAAATGGATCGATTGCGTTTTGTGGTTTTGTTGAAAGAACCCAAGTTGTAAAGTTTGAGGAACATGTTCCCAATTTTAAAGATGAAGCCCAGCCCAACTGTATCACCAATCCTCAAGCTTAGTATATTTAAGGGCGTATTTAAGTTGAATCAAAATCATCAGTCATGCTTTGATTTTTGTAGTGATAAGATTATCCTAAGGAACGGTCATGAATGAAGCCTGCGGGTATGGTTTATATTTTTGGTGTAGTTCTACTGGGTTGACCATATCGGTTATATAATATAATTACTTTTGTAAAAAATTAAAGATAAATATTTTTGTTTGAAATTAACGCTTTTACCCTAATTAAATTTTAATTAAACAAAATCACAATTTTATTACTTATATCAATCAGTGGTTCAGACTTGAATTTTTGTATGGTTTCAATAATTATCCTGGTTGCAGTACCAACCAGTCTATTGAAATCACACAGTCTGTCAAAACCTGGTTCCCTTCCTACTTAATCTAAAAACCTTGCTTTTAATTTGTAACTAAATTTAATCAATCTTTCAAAATTGGTCGATCACTTATCCAGTGCGTACTTGATTGGTTAAACGTTTGAATACAGCATCATACCCTATAACAAAAACATTAGTCGCGATTGCAGGAATGGAACAAAATTAAAACTTTAAACGAACCAATTTCATTTACGCTTTTTGATACACCTTAACATGCTTAGCCTTGTGTTTCTCATCCTTTCACATTTTATTTTAATAAACTCTACATTTTCCCTTTACATATATTTTTACATGCATTTAACATTAACCTTGACTGCACCTGTAATTAATTCGCAACATAAAAAAATCTGTCAAAGGGAAAAGCGTACAAGCAAATGGGGTCATTGCCTAAGATTTTACTTATGTGAACATATTTTTAACGTCACAGCTCCACTAACGATAGAAACGGGCGAAGCGTAGAGAAATTTAAAAGTTCCATAAATTTAAAGTGAAAAAGCAGTGTTTTACTACCAGCAACACAAATGCTGCATGTTTGTCTAATAAACTTGTAAATAAAATTTAAGCTGACAAGTTAATTAAAATTTATTTACTGCAATCTGCATAGCGTTATTGGACGATAAAATGACAGATATTCATGTTTCTGTCTTTAAAAAATAGAAAGTTGATATCGCATTATGAATGCAGAGTTGAAACCTCTCTGGCTCATTGATGTCATCCTTCTTGCATCACAGAACAAACTTGTTGGAGCTCTACACAAATTTGGATTTAAAAAAACTAAAGATTTGACTACTTTTAATTTGAAAGTTGATTGTTCCTTAACCGATAATATTACAAATTAAGTGAAACGCAGAGAACTCGAGGACAATGTTTCGTGTTTGGAAAAACGTATTACCATTACCACTCACTAATCTGAAATGTGTTGCATCTCTCCTTCTTTTGTTTTTGGAAGCAAGAAACTGTGAAGCACTTCAAAACTCTTCAACGGTTCATTCCAGTGAAATTTTTGTCGTCTTCAATTTGATATGTTTCCGAGGATCAAATCAGTCATTGGTTGGTTTTGAGCAGTTTCATCTAAAATTTCCAATTCTGCCAGCAATTTGCTATTGTGATAATGTAAGCTAAATATGAGATCTAGAAAATATTATAAGTTTTCTATTTTTTTCGTAAATATATTATTGTTATATTCTATTTTAGAAGTTCAATATCAGTATTTCATACAACATCCCATTTTTTGGTTCTTATGAGTTTACTGAGATCTCATCTGCAGATATTCACAAAAATATGAACCGAAAATCGGGTATGGAATTTCGAAGCCTGAAGTCAAAAGGGAATACAATACCAGGAAGGCCAGAAGTTAACAGTAGTAGTTTACAATTACAAAGACAAATTTCTAAAATAAATGGAAAAGTGATTCAAGCAACAAATAAACTCAATGCTCTACTTCAACAGCTGCAGGAATTGAGGACAAGGTTGGATAATTTAAATGAAAGGTAGCAAATTATAGTAACTACACACAAATGTTCATAATTACAAGCATTAAATAAATATTTAAAACAGGTTTACAAGTTTAGTTTCTCATGACCTCAACCAACTTAATTGAATTTCAACGATTTATGTAACAAATGCAGTCATAAACCTTATCCTATTTTTACGTATTTGCGCTATTTCCTTCTCGTGATCTGGCAATCAAACTACTTTTAACGTGAAGCTTTTATATCAGAGAATCTATACTTTTTAATCTAGCACATGATATCTTGCATATTCCAATCAGTTCATCAGTGCAATTTTTTCTTATTTCGGATTTCATTTATTTAGCAAAGTAAGCGTGTCCGTTAATTAGCGAAATACCATATTTACGATTTACAAGATTATTATTACGAATATTACTTATGTTATATGGTCGTCGTTATTACCATACTGTAATTATTTGTTACCGTAATAATTAAATATGATTTTTTAAATTATGCAATAATAAAGTTACCAATAAACTGAATACGTACACATGAATGATCTAATTACGTAATTAACGGTATGCATTTATAATTTGTTATTGTTTTAAAACCTATTTGACGTGTATGTCATGTATTTGCTAAGCGCTTGTGCATACTTTACACTTTCTCATTTGAAAAGAGTTATTTGCTTTTATTTTGCTTAAGACAAATATCTTAATTTATAATCTAAATTAGAATTACACCCCTTCATTTTTGGCAAAATGATAATGCAATATAATCCAGGTTTAATGATTTTCCAAATAATAATTGCGGAGTGGGAAGACGGCGATCAATGTTGGGGACAAGTATGATGCTAATACTTGTTCGGGTAGCTTCGTAGTTCGCATCGACATCAAAAACACGTATCTGAAAACAAAATTTAAGAGTAGCGTCGCCATTTTAAAGCTTAGTTGGACATTATTCTAAATACTGTAGTGCAAAGTTGTACATGTTTTAAGGAAAGCTGCACGTATGTGTTTTTATGAAATATATTGTTACATCCAAGTTTTTTAAAGCATAGGGCAATGCTAAAGATTTTGGCCTAAACAACGTTTCTTAAAACAATTTTTTAGGTAGTATTGCCATTTTATTAGTTTCGTGGAACATTAAACTAAATTTAAAGGTTCAAAGTTTGCACTTGTTTTAATTCCGCCTTCAGGTTGGTTTTCTTGGAACATGTATCGAATTTCTTGAAAACATATTTCAACGCTAAAGGTTTTGATTCAAGTTTTTATGTACTAACCTTAGTATTTCTAGTAACTAACAAGAAAGCTGCTTGCTTAAAAATAATTTAACTATGGTTAAAACTTGACGGGGAATTTCTGGTCTTGTTACAACCTCCTCAAGAAGAATAAATAACATAAAATTTAAAATGTTTAATGTTTAAAATTCAAAATTAGTGAAAATTTAGAAATATTTGCAGTTTAAATTTCAAAATTTCCTATAAAGTTGCCTAAAACAAATTTTTTTTTCAACTTGAATTATATCTTTCAGCTAAAATCTATTTTGTCAGGAAATTACAAACACACCCCTTCAAGTCTTGCAAAGTGATAATAAAATGTAATAAAGGCTTCCTGAATTACCAAGGAATAATTGCCGAGTGGGAAGACGGCGATCAATGTTGCGGACAATTATGACGCTAAAACTCATTCGGCTGACTCCGTAATTCACATCGACATCAAAAACACGTAAATTAAAACAAAATTTTAGTACAGTGTCGCCATTTTTAAGCTTGGATGAACAATATACTAAATAGTGCAGTGCAAACTTGTACATGATTTAAGAACACCTGCAGGTTCCTGTTTCATTGGAGTATGCTTTGTAGAATTTTTCAAACAGAAAACTGCAATGCGAAAACTTTTAGTGGTAATTTTCATGAAAAAACTTTAGTATCTTCTGTAAATAACACGAAAGCTGCTTTTAAAAAATTATTTAACAGTAGGTAAAATTTCGAGAAAAAGTCAAATACGCGTCCTAAACTCAACAAGATCTAAAAATATTAGAAGAATAAATAACATAATGTTTCGAACGTTAGCCCAGAATTTCGTGGCAGGTTTCAACACAAAATCTTGGAAAAATCTAAAATAGTTTGTAGTTTGTTAGTAACTCGACTAATAACTACATTTGTAATAGATTTACTCAATACTTTTTTTAGATAATATTTGTTTGCTTAGAAATTTTCTAATAATTTGGGATACCGAAAAACAATAATAATACCAACTAATAGTAGGTAACGGAAAGTTATTTACAACTCAAATTTCTAAAGTATTCGATTCTGATAAGAAAAAATCACAATCCGAGATGTTGACTAAAAAACTTACGTTCAAAATCATTTGCATTTATTTCGTCCACATCTTCTCCATTGTTCCAAGCAGTTGCACTAAACAAACAACTAAGAATAAAGCATATTATGCTATAAATTCCGACCAACAGCGCAATTTTGAGAATTTTCCCAAAATTTTGAATTCCTTTTCCGGCTGTGTTATTTGAATTCTAAACTTTGCCGGCTTGGACTACGATGGTTCTAACTTAGAAGAACCACTTGTGACAATGCGGTATTACGCATCACCATCTTTTTGGTGGGTGCTAATACCACAGGAAATCGACCAGAAAAACTTGACAGCCACACACAAGTTCCAGAACCTTCCCATCTTAAAAAACTACTTGTACTTCACTTTGAACCAAACATTCGTTTTGACCACCAAAAACACACTTCTATCAATGCGATTACTGTGACAAATGCCATCCTTATTCTTTTATTGAACTTAAGAGCATCCCTTCTACCAAAAAGCAACTTAATGATATACTAACACATGAGCAAGCGCCATTCTACACCAATGTAATTTCTTATCCGACCCATTTTCCAACCCGCATTATGAGCAAAGAGTTACAAATATACCGAAGCAAAAATAACATTCTGAGAACCACAAATATCCGTTTTCTTGAGGGCGCAAAACTTTCTTTTTTTCAGCATATACTTGATATTCACATTATTGCGTTGCTGTTACCAGAGAACGTGACCTCAGAAATAAGTCAGGGGTTTAAGCAAGAGATCTACATGTGGCGGCAGATTCAGTTGAATGGATGCCAAGGCGATGGAAAAGTTTGGTATGCTGCTGCTTCAAGACCTGGGTTCATAAGAATGACAAGTTCAAACCTGCAAATGTTTCCGGATATCAGTCTTGCGTTTCGACGAGAGCGCCTACGTTTTGTAAGTTGCCATCTTGAAAAAGTGATGTGGACACATAATCTCAAACAATTGGTGGCCGCTCTTGACTGTGCTTCGTGGCTTGTATTGGCAATTATGATTTTATTCTTAACACTTTCAGTGCCACAGTACAACAAAATAGTTGAATATAAGCACAAATCCAAACATAAAGCAAAACGCGTCGAAAATATGAAAATACTTGATGTGGGTTTTCAACTATATTCCACGTTACTAGATCAGTCAGTGGGATTGTTCCACAAGAAATGTTTCACTGAAAAAAGCTTAATCTTGTGGACGCTAGCAATGGTTCCGTTAATGTTTTCGGTTTTGAGCAACAATTACAAAGGAGATAACATTACAGAACTTACGGTGGTGCCTCCATTGGTTCCTTTTGATACGTTTGATTCTCTTGTAAAAAACAAATTTGATGTTTACGTCGTGCCAATTATTCTTCACTCAAGTGAAGTAAGTGTTATATCTGGACGTACACTGACCGATCGTGAGTTTCAGCAGCAGAGATATCATGAGGCGTTTCCACTTGTGTCGCAGCTCTGGTATTATTTTAATTTTCAGTTTCAGAAATGGAAAACTTTATCCCAAATGATAACTGATCTGTCTCCAAAAGTGGGATACATTTTGAATCATACAAAACTATTTCCAAAGTGGCCATCAGCCAAAGGAATACGTAATACCGATTTTAGGTACGAGCAGTTGGTAAGTCCCCATTTGGCAAAGTGTGAACATTCAGCAGTGATTTTGCATGAAAATGTGGCATTAGCCGTTTACGAAAATTTTACACAGTCTGGTGCTCCAGTGTTCTTAGGAAAAGATATCATTCAAGAACACTATCAGGGTTACAAGCTTTTGGGTCATTTTCAAAAAAGTATGATTTTACGGATCGAAACGTTAGGACAAAGTGGAATGGTTCAGTGGTGGAGAAAGTATTTCGAACATGTGATTCTTCTATTTGCTCATTCTAAGATGTTAAATAACGGAAAGGATGAGGTGATCTCTGCCCATCGTTTAAATACTGGGGAGGGTGACGCCAAGAATAATCTCGTTTTATGCGTGATTCCCGGTGTATGTTTGCTATTAGCTTTGTTCGTTTTCGTGATTTGTGAAAACGGTTTCAATATACGTCTGGTTTGTGAAAAAGGATCGCCAGCGCTCTGTGGTTTTGTTGATGGAACCCAGACTATAGAACTCAAAACACATACGCCTGTTACGAATTTTTAAAATCAGAAAAAGTGTACCAATAAATTTATGAAATATTAAAGTTAATTTATATCAGAGTAACTTGCAGTGGTTGAATGAATAAACATGTTTATTGTAGATAAAAATTATTTATAATGTGGTAAGCAAATATTATTTTATCATATATTGTAAAAGGTAATATTTGACATGCCTAGTTATTATTATTAATGATGCTTAAAACTAAGGTGCATGCATACGCATAACCTAAGCTAGATTTCAATATTTGGGATATCCGTTTATTTCATTTCGTGCATTAGAATTTGCGCTAAAGTTTTGATAACAAATGAGAACCCTTTAAAAATAACAGTTATAAGAAAAAACATACAACGCTTTTAAGAGAACATTCAACTCAATAAATATGTGGTGCAATTTGATACATTTAATATTGACCAAAGTAACTTTAAATTATTAAGTTTCAAGTTAAATTTTAAGCCCATACAAATCTATTTTTCCATGTAATTTTGTGATTGAAAGCACTGATACAGATTTCGTTACAATATATGTAATATGTAATGCACTCAACTTCTCGGATTTTAGTAGCACGTGATAAAATTTATTAACCAGTACCAGTTCCAATTCCTTCATTGGACCAGCAAACAAAGTTATTTTGTATGCCATATTTTTGTATCATTTCACTTCTCTCAACTTTCATCCTTTCCTTCTTTTTGATTTCCTTTGGTCGTTTATTAATTTAAGATGAGTTCTAACAAGTTCTAAGATCCCATGAGAAAGGAGAATACAATTGCCCCGTAACTTAAATACTTCCGCTACTTAAATACTTTAGACAATTTTTTTCAGCTATATTTTTCTCATTCAACTAAAAACGATTTATCCAAGGAAATTAAAAATCCACCCCTTCATTTCTGGCAAAGTGATAATAAAATGTAATCAAGCTTTCATTGATTTAGGAGTGGGAAGACGGCGATCAATGTTGCGGGCAAATATGACGCAAATACTTGCTCGGTCGACTTCGTGATTCACATCGACATCAAAAACACGTATCATAAAACAAAATTGTAGAGAAGCGTCGCCATATTTTGGCTTGGTTTGACATTGTACGAAATACAACAGTGCAAAGTATGTCCTTAATTTAATGCCACCTGCAGCTTTCCATATTTATTTAACATTTTGTATCGAATTTCTTCAAAAAACTGTTCGAAGCTAAAGCTTTTATTGCAAATTGTCATGTAAAACCTCTTAAACATCTTAAAACAAAATTTTCGCCTAGTGTCGCCATTTTTAAAGGTCGACTGGACATTAAACTAAATACAACTGTGCAAATTGTCTACTTATTTAATGATGCATGCAGGTTTGTATATTTATACAACATTCTAAGGTATTCAATTCTGATAAGAGAAATTCCCAGGTCAAGATGACGACCAAAAACAATTTGAAGCTCATACTGCGAAGTTATATTTATTTTGTATGCATTTATTCTGTTGCTCAAGTCAGGTGCACTAAACAAGTACCTAAGACTAAGCCATATAACGATATAAAACACGACCAACTGCGCAATTTTGAGAATTTTCCCAAAATTTTGAATTCCTTTTCCGGCTGTGTTATTCGAATTCTTAACTTTGCCGGCTTGGACTACGATGGTTCTAACCTTGAAGAACCACTTGTGACCATGCGGTATTACCCGTCACCATTTTCTTGGTGGGTGCTAATACCGCAAGAAATTTACCCGAAAAACTTGACAGCCACACACAAGTTCCAGAATCTTCCCACGTCAGCAGACTACTTGTATTTCACTTCAAACCACACATTCGTTTTGGCCACCAAAAACACAGTTTGTGAAGCAAAAATATATTTACATCCACCAACAGAAACTGTGTCTCCTTTGATGTATAACGCAGACAACTACGGAACTTACATTAAAGATCCTCAATTGATGGAAATATTGACTTCCGTTGATCAGAACAGATGGAAAGCAACGTATCTCTCCACAACTCTAAAGTACTACCTGCTTATATGTGATGAGTTAAGATTGAGTGAAAATGTGCGATACCGATGGGCTGAAACCACCAGAATTCATCCGTACTATCCATCAATTTTACCAATTTTGTTCATATGGGAGACATCAGTGAATCGCTTCTTCTATCAATGCAATTATTGTAACAAATGCCATCCCTATTCTCTTATCGAACTTCAGAGCATTCCTTTTACCAAAAAGCAACTAAATGAAATGCCAAGTTCGGTACATGAGCAAGTACCATTCTACAACAGTGTGATTTCTTACCCGAACCAATTTTCAACCCAGATTTTGCGCACTAAGTTTATCCGAAATAGAATGAACATTATGAATTATACAAATAACCGTATGCTTGAGGGTGCAAGACTTTCTTTTTTTGAGCGTTTCCTTGATATTCACATCATTGCATTGCTGTTACCAGATAACACGACCTCAGAAATAAGTAGTGGGTTTGAGCAAGAGATGCACATGAGGCGGCAGATTCAGTTGAGTGAATGCCCAGGCGAGGCGATGGAAAAGTTTGGTATGCTGCTGCTTCAAGACCAGGTTTCACGAGATGGACGCAATCCAACCTGCACATGTATCCGGATGTCAGTCTTGCGCTTCGACGAGACCGACTACGTTTTGTGAGTTGTCATCAGGAAGTAGTCATGTGGACACATAATCTCAAGCAATTGGTATCCGCACTTGACTGTGCTTCATGGCTTGTATTGGCAATTATGACTTTATTCTTAACTCTTTTAGTGCCACAGTACAACAAAATAGTTGAATACATAAGGAAAGCAGGTTCTAAAACTAAAAGAGTCAAGAATATAAGCATATTCGAAGTAGGATTTCAAATGTATTCCACATTGCTAGATCAATCAGTAGGAATGTTCCACATGAAAACTTTTACTGAAAATAGCTTGATCTGGTGGACGCTAGCAATGGTACCGTTAATGTTTTCTGTTTTGAGTAACAATTACAAAGGAGACAACATCACAGAACTTACGGTGGCGCCACCGTTGGTTCCTTTTGATACGTTTGAGTCTCTTGTAAAAACCAAATTTGATGTTTACGTCCTGCCAAAAATTCTTCATGAAAACGAAATAAGTACTATGTCTGGACATACGACGACCGATCGTGAGTTTCACCAGCAAAGTGATCATGAGGCGTTTCCACTTATATCACAGCTCTGGCATTATATTAATATCCAGTTTGGGCAATGGAAAACATTATCCCAAATGATAACTGACTTGCCAAAAAAAGTGGGATACATTTTGAATCACACAAAATTATTTCCATTGTGGCCATTCGCCAAGAATATAAGTTCCGTTGACTTTCGGTACGAGCAGTTGGTAAGCCCCCATTTAGAAAAATGTGAACGTTCTGTTAGGCAATAGTGCAATTAGATTGCATCACCCGCTCCCGGCCAGTTCATCCACCCGGATGAGTCAGCCTCACTTC
>JAQIXW010000597.1:0-27314 GCA_034700685.1 Willowsia buskii
AATATGCGAGTGAGTACTTTTTTAGGGAAAAGTGAGTATTGTACTAAAAATACGTAGTAATGGCATACCTCTCCATATAGTTATATGTATAAAAATATCATCTAGAGTAAGTAGAATGAAGTTAGTTAACGAATAGAAGTGAGAGGAGAAGCAGGCAAAATGGAAGACACTGAAACTGAGCGCGTGGTTTTGGCCCCAAGAAGAAGAATAACCTGGGCACAAATAGACATTTCTGACGATGATTGGAAGCGTGATTGGGGACTCAATGGAACAACAAGATTGAAGAGCAGTGATGTATGCGAGTACTACTGCGCGTATGGAAAGCAGTGCCCATCGAAGATTCGAGATAAAGTGCTTTCAAATGAAATATCATTCTTGAAAATCAATGATAGGAGGATGGTAGGGGGTTATGGACACTTTTTGTATGGTGTGGGGGTTGTGTGGGTGGTGGACACTTTTTGTAGGGTATAGGGGGCTGTTGATACTTTCTGTGGAATGGTGGGGGGTCGTGGATACTTGTTGGGGGTGGTGGACACTGGACACTGGTGGTTTTACAGGGGTTGTGGGTTCTTGTGGACCCCGGGGGTGGTGCCTTTTAGTAACTCCCCATAGTATTGGCATTTCTGATTCACGTGATCGATTCACCTTACCTGAGGAAGCCATGACAAGAGGATTAGGAACTAGACGTGGACCGGGACGCCCCAAGAAACTCTCCAAGGATTTACGTCGAGACTAAATATACTCACTTTTCCCTAAAAAAGTACTCACTCGCATATTTTTACCATAATTATTGTCACCTTTTGATGACTTAGAAAAAATAAGGTGACGAATGAGTAACTGGTTAGTGACGAGAAATTACATGCCTTTTTTTATCACTTCGATTACTGACTAATTATGATAACCATTTTGTTACCACTAACCATTACTTCAGTACATACTACTAATTTTTAATTTTTTATGGATTTGTCAATTTATTTTGAGCTGATCTGCAATAAAGACATGAATGAATGAATGAATGAATTTCTTTGAAACTAGCTATTTTGATAGCTCAATGATTCTGGCGATACTGCAGTTTTCTGTGGAAAATGCAGTTACTTTACTACTCTTGTAGAAAGCAAGTCAGCGGGATATTAGGTTTCATTTCCGTCATCTACAAGTAGGTAGTTAAATAATATTCGGCTGGTTGGTAGGAAACAAGATTTCAAAGTATTTTTAAATAGTTTTAAAATTTGTAAGTACACTTTTATTGCATGTTATACCCCCATAAATGTCTACGATAATGTTAAAGTTAGATGACTTACTTAAAGAAGTTACTTAAAAGAAACACTTATTCACTTTACGCTAACACGATAATCGCCTTTATGTTACGGCAATATATATTAAATAGCAGGCTAAAAACATTTCGCAACGGTTTCTGTATTCTACTAATTAACATGTTACGTCTCTTTACTACCATACTGGCATGCAATATCATAATGGGTTGTTCCTTTTCAAATCAATCCCAGTCGGATCTAACAGGAAATCTTCATTTGAAGAGTTTCCACCAAGATTTGCAGAAACCCAACCTTCCCTAGTACACTCCACATACATATTATCTTACATTACAACTGTAATTTACAATATTGCAAAATACTAACAGTCAATCAAATACTAAATTACTTTTCTTGAAAAGGCACCAAAGGGTTTGGCTTAGCAGTGGAAAATTTTTCCCCGAGACTTATCTGTGGACGCTAGATAGATTCATCTTTAACGTTACAGCATTCTAAATTCCTATTACATTTTTCTAATGTAAAGTAATAAAACAATAAAAACAAAAACTTGTTGTATGAAATAAAATATACGTTGATATAAAATTCTCCATAACAGTTCAATTACCCATATTACAAGCGCAAAAGTATTTCCGAAAAATAGGACTTCAAAAATAACTCTGTATTCTGACATTCCAGACACTTTCACTTCTGAAATTTCTGCCACGCTTGTTAAGTTTTGGTTTGCAGCATTTTTTGATGAAGTAAGGCGCACCCTTGTCAAATGGTTTAGCACAAATTTGTTCCACCAATCAAGAATTCCAGAATTTTCCATGCCTCTCCATCTTCTAGTAAGAAAGCATGAAAACCAACCATATATCTCTATCCCAAGCCTGCTTTCAAGAAGTATTTCTTTTCCAACAGATATTTTGGTGTGACCTTGTCTCCTTAAAATGCTCTCAAATTTTCTGATTTCAGGCTCAAATGTCACAACAGCTGCATTTCTGCACAAACTCAACAGATTTTGCAAATGTTGTCGCTGTAAATTACTAACATGATTCAAAAATTTAGTGACTGACTGACTCATATATTGAACCGATTTTCTAATGTGTTCAAACGTGACATTACTTAATTTTGTATAATTAATTATTTTGTCACAGATTTTGGAACAGCAATCGTGTACACATTTTTGTACTTTGAAGACTGCAGCATTATCTCTGAATAAACATTTAGTGGACCTGAGTTGAATTCAGCAATAATTGTATGTGGTGTCTCAAATTTCATCTGCTTTAGGACATCATAGTTATTCCCCCACCCAAACACATAGTTACGCGTTCCCACCAAAGAATAAATACTGTAGTTATTTGCGATAAGCTGGTCAAAATATTGAAATGGAACAAAAGGTTTCGGTGACACGAGCTCGTAAATCTTATCATTTTTATATGCATTGCTTATTACAAGCATGCAAAACATGGCGCAAATCGCAATAATTTTGTCACGCATAGTTTGTAAATGCTTTAGTGTAAATGGATCTGATTGTTCAACTAACATTTTTATAGAAGCCTCACAGATTTCGCTATACAGCACGGGAAAGTTGATTGAGTTTTTGTCAAATTTAAAAATTATTACCCACGACAAAGGCAGCATTAAAAACATTGTAAGAAATATCAATATCCAAACATTTTTGTCCAAATTTTCAAAAAGAACCAAGTAAGAAGCAGTAATTGGTTTAGTATCTCCACAACTTATAAAGCGAAATTGGTTTTTGGGGTATGGCATTGTATAAAATAAAGTGGTATATTCATTGCCCGGAATTATTTTTAGCTGAAGCCGTGGGTCGATGCGATTCCTGTAATAATACAATTCCGCATTTGGTTCCACTACGTATCTTAAAATAGTCACGACCATGTAGCGTAGCAACTCTTCAGTAGAAGAATTAAGGACAAATTGCATAAAGTTTTGAAAATACCTTTTGCCAAAATCTTTACGAGTCATTCCAAATGATGCACCGGTTTGATCTAACTTTACATTCATTCGAGTTATATTTCCCATTTTACTAAAATGTCCAATGACTTGATCCATAAATGTTGCAGAAATTTCTGGACCGTTTATGTACGGCAATTTTATCACAAAACTAGAGTTCCATGATGTACTTGGTGGCAGCACTTGTACATCGTTTTGAGTTGCATTTTTAAAGCCATTAAAGACTATAAGAACTCCAGCCTCGTAATCGCTTGCCAAATAAGTCATTAAATTTCTGTATGTTTTTATCCACTTCCAGGATTGCATTTTCTCCAGAACGAGATATCTAAAATAAAAGGGATGGCTTCCCGTATTTCAAATGGTCGATATTTCCAAATACCTAACATGGAGTAAAAATCCAGAAAAGTGATCCTTGCGTTGTGGCTTTGAAAGAGGGGTGGAAACAAGGAAGCTCGTGATTCCAGGGTCGACTATTTGACGCAAAGTCGTCATGACAAAGTTCAATAGAAAATGCTTGGTTCTTGTACTGTATTTGATGACCGCGAATGTAGTATTTTGATATTGACGAGAAAGAAAAGTTGGTTTCGAAAGTCCAGTTTTGATTTTTAACTTTATTTGCTAGTTCAATGGGAACGCTTACCAAAATTGGTTTATTTTCTGAAGTTCCATCTTCTCTTACAGTTATGTTGATGGGATAATAACGCCTTAAAAAGATAAGTACAAACGTTGGAATAAGATTTACTTTATGAAACAAAGTAACCACTTGAAAACAGGAATAACATGTGGGCAATATTAGATTTATGTCAACTTCCGATATGGTGCTATTGTTGTTTATTCTCTTTTGACTTTGTGTGTCAAAAGGTTTGATATCAGATATTTTGTGAATATACAATCCTCCATAAATTGAGGGAAACGAAAGAAGAACAAATAAAATGATGGGGTATAAATAAACCTTTATAGTTTGCATTGTGAAAGTGCGCAGATAGATATAATATGGAAAGCTTTTTTCTTAAAAATGTTTTAAATTTCGGCTACGTTGTATTTCCTTTTATGTTGGCTCCAAAATGTACCACGTAAACCTTAGATATGAAGAAATATTGCTATGCTGGTCAAAATATTAACAACAATATTCCGTGGTAAACAACGCTTATTGCAGTTTTATGCTAGATTGATGATAAAATATGCGGCATGCTACTGTTTCAGTGATACTGCAAAACATTACAAATAAAGAGTTTGAAGTTCTAAATAAACAAGTTGGACAATAGCTCATTAATTATCGGGTAAACTCAAACACTATTGTCGGCACGAAAAATATAAGAAATCAGATAAAAATGCCATAGCATATATTTATGTATTTGAAATGTTTTAGGACTGCCAATTTGCAGCAAACAAAGAGTTTTACTCAGAAACAACACTTTAATGAAGGCCTATTGTACGGAATTTTCAATGTTAAAATACATCAATTTTACAAAATTTCCCACCGATATTTGACATGCTGCCCGTAAAAGTCTAATCTCTGTTCAAAAGAACAAATCAACAATAACAGCAAAAAAAGATAACATTTCGGAAATATGCAGATTATGACCATATTACTCCCAAACATAGTTTAGAAGTCTTCATCGCTTCATCATGCCCGTCAAATCAAAAACAAATCGCTCAACAAATGCACCTGTCAAAAATACCTGTTTACCGACGTTATAAAGTATGTACGTTGGTCTAATGTTTCATTATGACTATAACTCTTTTCTTGTCAAGGTCAAAAACGTATTTTGTGGATAAACCGAACTATTTTGTTCTACTAAGCTTGATGTTTTCAATTCATGTGAAATCGATGACCGTCACTATGACGTTGTACAGTACAAAGGAAGTAAATATTTGCATATAATTTGGTGAAAAGTGGGAGTTTTATATTGGCAGAAGTGTTAATTAAGTTTCGTGTTTTAGCTTCAGGCAATCCCCTAGCACTTAAGAGGCTTACTAACTGTCTTAACAAATATTCTAACAGATAATTTGGACTTAAATAACTTTAGTTAGCAGACAAAAACGTGAACAACAAAGTAAAAACAAATACTTTAGTTTAGTCACATTTGGTAGTTTCTTTGCTTCTACTCCTATCAGAGACTTATCATAATGCTGACATTGGCAGTTGTCCAGATTTTAAAACTCAACGTATTTCTTGGTACCCAAGCTTTCCAACTTATTCCATTGCGTGTCCACTTTTCGTCTAAAAATATTTGTCGTCAGTTTGAAGTGAGCTCAAAGCCCCAAAAAACCATTCGTACATTTTGGATACTATTTTGGCTTTTCTCTATGCTTATTACTTTAATAGAAGTTTACATCAGCCTGAATGAAAACACACAGCAAGACGTTATTCTGGTTTCCATAAAGTCCTTTCAATTAGTTTCCAAATTTGCATCGGCTACGTGTTGTCTGCTGTTTCATCAAAATGCGTTTGAGTTATGCCTTTTGCTAAATTGTCTCATGAAACAACCGAAAGGTTTAATACCATATTGGGTGTCCGATAAAGTCCCTCCATCAATAAAACTTGAGTCCAGTGATAAAGTGTTTGAACTTGTGCTAGCTGGTACTCCTTTAGGTGCATTTTTCATGTTTGTTTTCATTGCACCAGCAATATTTTTATTCTGTCCATCACTTCAAGTAAAACTGTACCCGCTTAATTTCGGTGTAAAGCAAATACCATCAACTTGTGCTGTATTTTACGAAATTTTGACAATGGTTCCTGTGGGGCTAGTAGCATCTGCTGTGACTACTGTTTCATTTATTGTTTTGAATGAGATTCGGTTCAATCTAAAAAAGCTAAGGTAGATAAATTTTATTTCACAAAATATGTTCCAAATATTAGTTTTTTATTAATAACCAAAAGTTCTACATTAAATTGCAGGTCTCTTATAAACGACATACCGCTCTTGGAAACAGAAGAAACTTTACTATATGATATAACGAGTTTGTATAGACAAATCCGAATTTTGATAATTTTAAGTAATCACTGCTTCCAAACTTACTTGTGGCCTACATTCCATTTTGTCGGTGCTGTTGTAACAATCGCAGCCCTTTACCCTTTGATAGCTTATAAAAATAGTTTACCAAGTTTGTTTGTAATTGGTTCCATAACATTCGCTGTTGTAACGTGTATAGTTTGCTGTTTTAGCATGCACATGGGAAGTCAGACTGTCATTCATTCGAAGAGAATTTTAAGAGATTTGAAACTATGGAAAAGCACAACCTTGTCTAGAAAGCTTTTGCGTAGTTATCAACCAATAGTTTTGAGTGTTGGCGAATTTCATAAAATGGACAGAGGCAGAGCGCCCGCGTTTATTCGATTTGTGATTCAAAGAACTGTGTTTCTGGTGGTTAATACGAAAACGAATGTAGAACCCATGATTCGAGGATTACTCACAAGTATTTCGTCAGAGAACATACACAACCCTCTACACTTATAAAGCACAAACTCATCAAAATTGAATAAACAGAACTTCTGATTTTCCGTTTTGGTGACGCAATCCGATTTCTGCCATGACCTGTCCATATACCCACACGATGAGTGAAGGTCTTATAAAAACGATTTTTATTATAATAAGCTGGGTAGCTTCAACAAAGCGAGAAAATTCGTGGCTTATTCGGTCATATAAGCGCAATTTCAGTATCAGCTGAGATAAATAAGTTTCCAAAAGAACCAAACTGGATCACAAATTGGTGTCCAAGGGCACACTATATTCACTCGGACGGCTCCAGACGGTCAATGCGACTTAATAAAAGCTTTAGTTTGTAAAACTGAAATACCAACATTGAGGAATGAACGAACTTATTGTTAGGTTTGAAAACAAGGAACATGTGAGTTTGAATTTAGATTATATTCTCACATCCGGTTGTTAGTTGTTATCTTGCATTTCAGAAGTTTTGGCATTGAAATAGTAACAATTTTTAGATTTAGAAAAAATCTATATATCCTGTTGCTACTTGTTGTTTTACGAAAGGGTTGGTTTGAGTTTTTCACAATTTTCATTGCCAATAATATACACTTTAGCGTACAACGACATGAAATGAAGGTTTGTTTAATTTTCGCTTTTTTTATTGGTATAAATAATATGGTTGACCAAATTTCACGGAATAAAAAAAGACACAGGAACAACTATAGGTCATCAACGCTTAAAAAATACGAATTCATTTATTAATATAATATAATAGTTTAGAATTTTGGTTTATAAAATTGAATTTCCATTTTATTTTATTATGATTAATATTATCATATAGTGCCTCAAATACACTCTTTGGTGCGTAGCTCCTATATGTTGTATGTATATGCAACGTGTTTTATTTATTTCAATACTTTTTGTCACAAAGGACGATATATTTAAATATAACTATGTAATATCACAAAAAATTGAACTTTACAAGAAATTAGTGTGAATTTTATAGACTAGCCACCTGATAAGAAAGATCTTTGATCTTTGTATATTAAGGACATACACAATCCAGAATATAATAAAATGTTTGTGTTTAAGCCATAAAGCATACCCCGTTTCTACCATTAGACATAAAATGGCTACACCAAGTCCCACAGGAATGATTAGAAATACAGCCAAGATGGGACCAAAAATGGACGATTTACCAATCTGACCCTCCGTTGATCCCATACGTCCACTTCGATATCCATAGCTAGTAACGTAATCCATAGCTGCTTTGTACCAATAGTTAAATATTCCAGAAGTCGAAAGTCCCTCCAGCCTTTGCAATACAATAGGGGAAAATCTGTTTTGTAGACGATATCCTTCAGATAGGTCGACAAGAATGTCCACTCCCATATGTGGATTCTTAATACCATGTGCCTCTAATCCGGCAAGAGATACGTGTGCGATATCTTCAAAAGTAACAAATGCAAATGTAACCTTTGTTCTGCATGATTGGACCACATAGTTCAAAGTATAATTCCTCTCTGTTACGTTAGTTGGTGCTAGCATTTCCGGATGCAAAGCTAGTCTTGTGTGTTTTAAATAATTTTCCTCTGCAGTTGGCAAATTGTCCCAAAACTCCGGAGGAAATGTTCCCCAATGACCATGTGAACCAGCTATATAATGTAGAATTACGGATTGGTGGTCTGGTTCTTTTACATGCTGCTTGAACGTAGCACCGTGTGTGCTGTTGTTTGATGTTTCAAAATTGTAATGCTTTGGAAATCTCGCTGAATGGGATACTGTTGATATATTATATGCTACAAGTTGTTCAAAATGCTGAATAGGAATTGGTGGGAATGGACTGGTAAGATTAATTATGTTGTCGCCCTTGTAAAAAATGCAAAGGAAAACCCAGGCTATTATGTACGAAGACAAAATATACCGAATAGAATGCACCTTTCCTAACTGCTTGAAAAAACCAATTGATTGCTCGAAGGGAACAAGGAATACGAAAGCAAGATATTCTTTAACGCTCGTCCTTTGCAATTGTGCTTTCCAATTTTTCTCTAGTTTTCTAACTAATACAACTACAACAAAAGTACCAATCTGTGAGATATATATTGCAATCCATGTAGCCAAGTCAAAAGATTTTGTAAACTCCACAAATGGAATGGCGTGACCCAGCGGGAGCTCTCCACAACTTACAAATCTAATTTTGTATGGTCTTACGTGATACTTAAAATAAATATTTGAGTTGACTGGTGATGTAACCGAAAGGCTAGAAACCATGTAAGGTAGAACACCATCTTCAAACTTACAAGTACATCTTTCTTGTCCCAAGATTAGGCGAAAGTCACTGTCGTCACTGTATTCTTTCTTGCCCATTCCATTATGTTTAAGTTCAAATGTAACATTTTTAAATATTGATCCAAATACTGCAACTTGAATGTATTCAAAGTACATGTAAGTGCTGTAAGGCAGAGTCTGTTGATGCAACGTGAAATTTCGCTCCTTAAAAACTCCAAAACGAGTTGCCATTTTTAAATAATCATAGAATGCCACTTGGCCAATGATTTCCATGGTGGCGTCTTCAGTAACCGACATGGTGTTGGCCACTCTTGTAATGCTGTGATTTACATTTAATTCCAAATATTGAAACGGTTCACTCTCTGTACAACTCTTTACTGAAGCTCCACCAAATGACAGTAAATACACTTCATTTATGGCGGCGAAATAGCTGGATAGTGATTTCAAGCCAACAACCATTTTGAGAAAAATGGAATTCCCGGTAACTCGGGTTTTTAGTAAAGTTATGTACCACGGCAGGGCAAGTTTTGTGTCACTTGTGACAACCATCACAGTAAACGTCTGTCTTGTTAGTGGTACACTTTTTATTCTATCTATCCCTTTTGACACGTTACCGCCATAGAGCTCAACGGGCAACTTCCAGAATTCGATGAAGTTTACTGGCGTCAGTAGAGATGGCCATTGTGGAGTTTTCACATGAAAAAAGTAATCCTCAAACTTTTTGTCATTTGGCAACGGTGGAATTAGGTACATGTGAGCTTCACACAACCAAGATTTCGTTTTACTTGAGTAGTCGGCAGCAAGGAACATTTTTCTATATTTCTTGACATGTGCGTCATCAGTAAAATTTGCTTGGCCGTCCTTGATTTCCCGTTCATATTTGAATATTTGAGGAGGATCATTTGACAGAATTTGATTCACAAGTTTTCGCCTGTGTTTGACTTCTTCAAATTTGCCGCGTTTGTTTCCCAACTCTTTATGAATATGATTGTTCCACATGTACTCGTGACGCCGTATGTAGTAGCGTGTTAGTATGACAGAATAGTCGAACGGCTTGAAATCCAATCCATCAAAGTTGATGATGTGAATGAGACAGCCTGAGAACAAATTCAAGTGCTCATTTAGATTAGAAATTGTGGCCATTTCTGCTCTGACTAAATGCAGAATTTGCAGTATGAAAATCAGAAATTTAAACATTGTGAAGAATTTTGCTGAATTGTAGCTTCTGACAACAAAAGAACAACGTTGAAACCCGAATGATTTTTAGCTCTTATCAAACTACAAGTGGGCTGTACTCAACAAGAATACAGAGTTAAGTTCTAAGCAAACTAGTTAGGCAATAGTTCAATTATTTTCGAGTAAAGACACTATTGCAAACAAGAAGAATGTAAGAAATCAGATAAAAATTTCATGCTATAATTTTGTTTATGGTTTGTGACTACCAATTTACAACCGCGAGTTTCACTCAGAAATTGATGCAATTAGAAACAACAATTACTTTGTTTTTGCTGTTATTCGCTTATCAATATCAAGCCACTGTAGGACAGGACATTCCACTGTTTCTTCTATATTGCTAAAACCACATTGGTTCCCTTAAGTTTCAATGTGTAGACAACGAGCAACGCAAGTTTCCCTTCTATTTTCGTAATTCGCTCCCCACACCAATAACACGAATTTTCGAAAATTAAAGATCAAGGGTCCCTATTTAAAATTTGTTATTATTTTCTGCCCCCTGGCGGATACCCAATGTTTCATAAGCAGTACAATTTATTAAATTTTTTGAAAGGGGCATGTATTTACCTCTCACTTTATCTCATTAATATGCCACCTCATTAGCCTTTATTGTGGTGTAATACTAGATTGATGATAAAGACAAGTGGCATGTCGCAGTATAATTTTAGCGATACTGAGAAACATTTTGAATAAAGATGGAAGTTCTAAACAAACGAGTTGTGCAATTGTTCGATAAATATTTCATTGGATAAATTTAAATACTAGTATGACCAGTTCAAAACACGAAAAATAGACAAAAAATCAGATAAATAATGCCATAATTTTTTAAAAGTGTTTTTGGGACTACCAATTTAGAACAGAGGGACTTTATGTTCAACTTTACTTTTTTGGCATTTATGTTAAAAACAACACATAAGTGGCAGCCTGTAACTGTTAATACTTTCGAAATCTAACTATGGGTGCGTTCAATAATTTACATGATTTAACTCTTGGAATTGTGAAACACAATAGAGAACACGCCCTTATTGAAATAGAGCCTAGTTTACATGTAGGTAGTCATAAAATGTAGATAGTGATAAGGCAATAGTTCCTAATCGTATGTTTAGAAAGGCTGCAATCCTACTATTTAAAAATTAAATCGAATAACAACAAAACGTGGTAGAAAAATTGCACTTAGTAGTTTAGTAAATAGGATTCATAACTTTATCATGCGCATTAAAAGGAAGACAACTACACGTGTCAGATTATCTGTTTACTGGCGTAATCAAGTACGACCTCTAGTAGTTCATTACGTCTATAAGACTCTTTCTGTCAAAGTCTAAAGCATATTTAAAAGGAATGTCCCAGCTAATTTTTTTCTGCTGAACTTGTTGTTTTCGATTCATGTGAAATTGATAACGATTACATGGACGGAGTAACCGGGCATGACAAAATAAGAAAATGTAAGCATATAATTTGCTGATAATTATTAGTTGTAGGTTTTCATAAGTGTTAATTACGTTTTGTGTTTTTAGCTTCAAGCAATTCCCCATCACCGATAGGTTTTACCATCTGTGTCATATCAGATAACAGAAAGTATCATAACAGATAATTTGGCCTTTAGTAATTTTTTTAGCAGACGAAAATTTGAGCAGCAAAGCCAAAACAAATATTTTAGTTTTGTCACATTTAATAATTTCGTTGCACCTTTTTTATGAGAAATGATTTAATGATAATAAATAAATATGATGCCCTGATTTTAATACTCAATGTACTTCTTGAAACCAAAGTTTGAAGCAAATTCTATGAACCAAAAAACAATTCAAATATATTGACAGCATTTAAATTTCCCTCGATGATCATTACTTTAATAAAAGTATACATCACCCTAAATGAAAACCAGCAGCAAAACTTCATCCTGGTTTTGTGGTTTCTATAAAATCCATTCAATTAGTTTCCAAATTTGCATGTTACATGTTGCCTGTTATTTCATCAAAATACGTGTGAGTTAGGCACTTTATTAAATTGTCTTCGCAATCAACCTGAACGTTTAATATTATATTGTCTGGTCTGGTTAATTTTTAATAGAAGGCAAATATTGAGTTCTCAAACTCAAAAAACAGTGTTCAATTAAAATGCAATAATATCAATATCTGACGAATCTTTTCATAATCATTTTGTAATTCTACTTTAGTTCAAAACCATAACACCAAGCTCTAAGCATACAGATCTGATAAGCTGCACACAACACATGTAGCTCAAAGCAAAAAATACGGAAAATCATATAAAAATATTTTGCACGAACGAAGTTTTTATATTTGCCGATGTGATACATCCAGGTCTTTGGACGCTATCTTATGATTATGTCAAAATTTTTTAGTTAAACGACGAATTTTTTGCAGCTACGATAAAAGATGCTGGAAAATAGCTAAATGTATGTGCATACTTTAGTCTTGATTTAGAGAGTATTTATCACTCAATCATGTGCGCCAAGTAAGCGGAATCCGCAAATAAGTTGCATTAACTGTACTGGTAGTAGAGTGTCAGCATATATAAAATAGATGAATTTTTCATACCATATCCATATCATATACATATCTGAAGAAAGATATGATACGAATATACCTCTTCAGATATATGATATGATATATGATTTGCCATGTAGATATGGACATATATTCATATTTAAATTTTACCGTAAAAAGACTTCATAATATCCATTTTTGCAACCTTTTGGCCTCTAACTACAAATATTTTTTATAGATATTCGAAAAATATCGTCAGCATTTTATGTTTTGGCCTTTAAACGTAGGGTCAGTTTTGCGGTTTTTAAAATCCGATGAATAAGGATTTATGTCCAACTAATACACTAGCTAATCTATCTCAATTGAATACTTCACTAAACGCTTCAAAATTAAAAGTTTTCACTGTAAAAGTAATCATATTAGAAGTACTAGTGGCAAATATTGAGTTTAAGCACTAATATCATTTAAAAATGGAGGAATATGAAATTTTCGTATACGATCATATCATATCATATATATGATAAGATATGAATTTTTTTTCGATATGAATATGGATATGCCTTGGTCGATATGGATATGATATGGACATGAAAATTCGGATATGATATGATGTTTGACACTCTAGCTGGTAGTTGTCCAATTTCTGCCTTGACATGAACATATACCACACGCTGTTTGCATGTCAAAAAAACGACTGATCGAAATTGGATTAAGCTCTAGAGTAGCAACAAAAATACAAGGATATCAGTCCAATTACTCTAATTGCTTAGGATTGGCATCAACTGAGGAAGGTTGACCAAAATCGGCGGAAAAACCACAAATAGTCACTGGGGTCATTATATTTCATTGGCGGTTAGAAAAGAAAGCTAACGATACATTCATTAGCAGGAAATAATTGATTAAAAACTTTCAATATTAAATTTCTATATTTTTTATTGTGAATGAAATCATGAGAATACACTGTTTAGTGTATTCGCTCTTTTACAAACAACGTGTTCTACTTATGTCAACTCTTTTTATTGCTAACAACAACATAGTTGTATATTTAAATACTATTATGTAAATGTCACAAGAAATTTAACGGTAGCAGGGATTATTGTGACTTTTTACAAGCTAGCCACCTGATGAGAAATAAGATCTTTGATCTTATCACTTTAAAGACATATATAATCCAAACTACAATCAAATGTCTATGTTGAAGCCATAAGGCATACCCCGCTTCCAGCAAAATATATAAAAAGGCTACACCAAGACCCACAGGAATGATTAAAAGTACCGCCAAGATGGGACCGAAAATGGACGATTTGCCTACTTGACTCCAAGCCGATCCCATACGTCCACTTCGATGGCCGTAGCTAGTAATGTAATCGGTTGCTGCTTTGTACCAATAGTTAAATATTCCAGAAGTTGAAAGTCCCTCCAGCCTTTGCAATACGAAAGGGGAAAATCTGTTTCGTAGACGATATCCTTCAGACATGTCGACAAGAATGTCCACTCCCAAATGTGAATTTTTAATACCATGTGTTTCAAATCCGGCAATAGCAAGATATGCCATATCTTCATCAGTAACAAATGCGGAGACCTTTGTTCTGCATGACTGGACCATATAGTTCAAAGTATTGTTCCATTCTTTTTTATTATCTGAAGATTCTAGCATTTCCGGTTGTTGCGGCAGCCTTATGTGTTCCAAATATTTTTGCTCTGCAGCTGTCATCTTGTCCCAAAACGCTGTTTCAGTAGGAATTTCACTCGACTGACCATGGAACGCTAGTATATAATATAAAATCCAGGACATACGGTCTGGTTCTTTGACATGCTGTTTGTACGGAGTACTGTGGTTGCTGTTGTTTGATATTTTTAAATTGTACCATGAAGCCACAAACGAAACGGACAATGTTGATACATTAAACGCTATAAGTTGGTCAAAACGCTTGATGGGAGTAGGTGGAGATGGACTGGTAAGATTGAGAATGTTTTCGCCCTTGTAAAAAATGCAAAGGAAAACCCATGCTATTAAGTATGAAGACAAAAGGCAGCGAATGGAATGCAGCTTTCCTAACTGTTTAAAAAATGCAATTGATTGTTCAAAAGGAACAAGAAGTACGAACGCAAGATATTTTCGAACGCTCAACATTGGCAATTGGGGTTTCCCTAAGTTTTTTACTAGCTCTCTAACTATTACAAAAGCGAAACTAAAAATCTGTGAGATAAATATTGCGAGCCATGTAGCCAAGTCAAAAGATTTTGTAAACTCCACAAATGGAATGGCGTGACCAATCGGGAGCTCTCCACAGCTTACAAATCGCATTTTGATTGGTCTAACGTGATACTTAAAGTAAATATTTGAATTGACTGGCGATGAAACCGAAAGGCTAGAAACCATGTAAGGTAGAATACCATTTTCAAACGTACAATTGCATGTTTCTTTTCCTACCATTAGGCAAAAGTCACTGTCATCACTCCTTTCCTTCTCGTTCATTACATTATGTTTGAGTTTAAATGTAACATTTTTAAATATTGATCCAAATAATGCCACTTGAATATATTCAAAGTACATGTAAGTACTGTAAGGTAATGTCGCTTGATGCAATGTAAGATTGTGTTCCTTAAAAACACCAAAGCGGGATGCCATTTTCAAATAATAGTAGAAAGCCCTCTGACCTATTATTTCGATGGTGGCGTCTTGAGCTACTGACAAGGTGTTTGCCACACTTGCTATGCTTTCACTATCCGTTTCATTTAATGAAAAATATTCGAATGGCCCACTTTTAGAGCAGCTCTTTTCTTTAACTCTTCCAAATGACAGTAAATGTACTCCATTTATGGTGGCGAAATTATTGGATACTGGCTTGACAACCATTTGGAGAAAAACGTAATTGCTGGCTACCCGGTTTCTTAATAAAGTAATGTACCATGGCAGGGCAAGTTTTGTGTCCCTTTTGACAACCATCACAGCAAACGTAAGTCTTGTTAGTGGTAGGCTGCTTATTTCTTCTATAGCTTTTAAGACGTCGCCACCATAGAACTCAATGGGCGAGTTCCAGAATTCTATGAAGCTTGTTGGCGTCAGTAGCGATGGCCATTCTGGACTTTTCCTATAAAAGAAGTAATCCTGAAACTTTTTGTCGTTTGACGAAGGTGGATTCAAATAGATATGAGCCTCGCAGATCCAGGGTTTCGATTTCGATGAGTAGTCCGCAGCAATGAATATTTTTCTCTGTTGTTTGACATGTCCGTCATCAGTAAAGTTTGTCTCGTATCCTTGTTTGATTTCCCGTTCATATTTGAATATGTGAGGAGGCTCATTTGACAGTATTCGAAAGATGTCGATGGACTCAAGACGCCGTACGTAGTAGCGTGTTAGTATGACTGTGTTGTGAAACGGCGTGAAATCCAATCCATCAAAGTTGATGATGTGGATGAGACAGCCCGAGAACAAATTCAAATGCTCATTCAAGTTGGAAATTATGGTCGTTTCTGCTCTTACTGGATGCAGAGTATAAAAAATGAAAATCAGAAATTGAAACATTTTCGCAGAAATTCAGATATCGTAGCTTCTGAGAAGCAATAAAATGTTAAAACTCGAATATCAAGGCCTTCATCAAACAGCAAGTGCGCTCGGTTGACGTGTCCTCAATTTTATCCGACGCTATAGAAGCCAGTTAGCTACTAAATTATTCATGTTTTCTATTCTCGTCACCGTTGAGGGCAACACTTGTTTTTAAAAACTGTCGTAGCATTGCTGTGTTTTTGCAAGAGGCTTGAAATGTCATAGTATCCTGGTGTTGCTATGTATTTATCGTGCTAGTTTAACCTCCTATACTGCCTCATGTTATGATTATTACTTTATAAAATACCATATCATTAGTACGTATGATAGGAGCTAAAACCGATAAAATATCGACACTCGAGGAATCGCTATTATTAATCGCGGAAATTCAAGCTTCTATACTGCTTCATATTGCGGTTGGTAAAACGTTTTATTTATATTATAGAAGCCAGTATTTGTAATACAAGGTGATGTTGTGTTTAAAAAATTTAAATATAGCCATCAAATATGTCATCTTGATCAACAAGAAATATGACAAGAAACGGACAACAACTAGAAGCACAACTAATAAGTTGCTTAAAGCAATAAATAGATAATGCAAAAATTTATACGTTTTTCTGTAATGATAATAAAATACACTTTAAAATAGTATCTCATGCATATACCTGTATTCAGTAAAAGAATTTGAATGAGAAAGCGAAATATTAGTCATCTGTTATATCCTTAAGATCAAGAATGCAAAAAAGGTGCTTTGTTCTAATAAATATCGAAAAATGCGAAAAAATCCAATACTGGGGAATATTCCTTACTATACATCCAATTATGGAAACTGGAATGTACGAATATTAGCATAAAGAGTTGGGACAAAAAAGGGTATAAACCGTTGAAATTAACCCTTGTGCCGTGAACCAATGCGACCTGAGTATTTTGGCTGGCGGGAAATTCAAAAATTCGTCGGGCACTATCGTTTTAGGTTTCCAGCTCCAGTAACAACTTAGCGCTCTGTGCTGTCACGAACAATGAAATTAGGAAGTGTCGGGTAAAAGTGTCGGGTGATGAGGGTGTCTGCTGTCGGGTAATGAGTGTGTCGGGTGCCGGGTCAAGAGTAGCTGCCCTTTTGTGAGAGGACAGTGCAGTAGGAGTAGTAGTGTGAGTTGAATGTGAGACGAGATTGTTAATTTCTGAAGGAGGATAATTTATCAACTGAAAATCAACAATTGAATTAGGTGTCTGTGTGGACCTATTTGAAAGCGGTAACATAAGTTTTTACTTCCCAACAAAGCTCAAATTAATTTCATGTTTTTGTTTGTGACCAACAACTAACAAAATTCCTACTGATTAAATTGGTTGTGTGACATTAACTGCAAAGTCTTCCAAACCGAAATTGAATTGATTGATAGATAGTAGATAGATTCAACGAGATGGAGTTTCCTGTTGTTTTGGCACAAAGTTTGGCGTTTTCTTTTTCTAAAGGACAGTTGACCGGGGAA
Organism: Willowsia buskii; assembly: GCA_034700685.1. NCBI lineage: Eukaryota > Metazoa > Arthropoda > Collembola > Entomobryomorpha > Entomobryidae > Willowsia > Willowsia buskii. The sequence goes on from JAQIXW010000597.1 coordinate 17,728, forward strand.
GCTAGTTTTACTATGCGACAAGCAATTACAAGCTTCCAAACTTTGGAACTGGGATCAAAGTCTGTGAGGAAAGACGTGACAGCACTGGATGCATTTTTCACGTTCACATAATTAAGCGTAACCATGCCCTTGAGGGATATCTCAGTGTATGGACAACTAAAGCAACCACGGATTGTTACCAGCAACTGAAGAAGGCTTCGGGAGGAAAACTCTTTGTGGATATCAACTTCGAATTGCTAACAGCCACTGGAAATGACAAAATAAATGCGAATGAGAAAAGTAAGCAAACCATTATTCATTTACAGTATTGGAACAATATACCATTTTCCTGTGTTACAAAACATTTAATTCGTTTTTATCTAAAATTTCAATAGAAGTTAAAATGTTCGAGCACAACTATGACTGGGAACTAACCGATGCAACAGGCATGGTCTTCATCTTAGTCCGACGCCTCAATTTCACGGATTCCATGTCAAGAGCATGGAGGAATACTGGGAACACTTTTACTGGAAAGCTTTCAGTGAATATGAAATTAAATGACAATCATCTCGGAGATTTTCTCCGTCTCGGTGAGGACGTGCATAATCCACTACTTCCGGTTAACAAGCGGATGAAGATGGACGAAAAGTTCACGGACGCCACACTGGTTCCCGGAAATGGGAACGGCATTAATTGTCATAAGATTATGCTTGTTGGTAAATGTTTTGCTACCATTATCCAATAACTTAATACTTTATTTCTGCTTTAAAAACTTTCTTCATGATTTACTTATCAGCGAACAGTGACGTATTCCGGAAAATGTTCGAAACCAAGATGAAGGAGGGACTCACCAGCACCGTCAAGATACCTCACATGTGTTCCAATAGTGTTCGAGCTCTTCTGGATTATCTCTACTGTCAGGATACCACCAAGGCTTCGGATTCGGCTTCTCTTGCTCTGGAGCTACTCATGAAGGCGGAAGAATATGCGATCGAAGGTCTGGAAAAGGCAATGCTGCAGCTTATCGACACCAAAGGAAACGATTGGTTTCCTGTGCGCGTGGCTCTCCAGCTTTTTCAATTTGCCAGGAACAAATTTGAAAATGAAGGGCTGCTCATCTACCAGCTTGTTACTCATAAGGCGGCAGTTGTGCTCAAATCGTAAGCTACCACCAGTTACATAAATACATGTAAAATATAATAGATTAGTTATCAGTAAGTTCATAAATGATTTTTTAATGTGATAGGAAATCAAAGGAGGAGATCGATGAATGTCCGGAGTTCAAAGGATTCTTCAAAAACGCTGAGAACGGGGCGGAGCTATGTACATACTTGATTTGTAATGTTTAAGATGATTGCCACATTTTGTAAACAAATTGCATCTAAATGGAATTGATTTTTGATATCGTTTTCTTCGTGAATTAATTTTTTGATAATTTTTGCAATTATATCTTTCTGCTTTGTAGTTTTTAGTGTTGAACCACAAATCTTAAAAGCTTCGTTTTGCAATTATTAAATGTTTCTGTATTCCTAAATGTAAATGTAATTATCAAATTCGAAACAAGGTGATGCGATTAATTTTGACTGATCCGAAATATTTTCGTGAAGTCATTTCTAGTATGATTATGATTAATTGTATTGATGTGTTTGAGTGTCTTTATATTTTGGAAAAAAATTGCTGTTTTAGGATGTTAAGTGCCAAAAATTTTAAAATGGGATTGTATTTCGTAATTATGTATAATTATAAAATTATATTATATAATTATAAAAGATTGTTAGCTACATGATTTGTGAAATCGTAAACATTTTATGTGGTTGTGTTTTAACCAGAATCAATTAAGACTGGTCTATAATAAAATTAATGATCTTTGTTTCTGATGTGATAATAGTCTTCTGTTGTTATATTTTGTTAAAAATAATAATCCCTGAAAATCATGTTAAAAAAAATTATATTTACTAACATTTTTCAAGAATCGAAGAAAACAACTTAAATGTGATAATTATGATTATTGCAATACCAACAATTCTGATTATTATGAAATCGAGTCAAGGCAAGGTCAGGTTTTCCATTTTCTTGTTCGGAAAAATTTACTCTAATTAAATATTAAATTTTTCAGAACATGAGGAGAGATTAATGCACTTTTGGTACAACCATTATTAAATACCTAATTACAAGGACTTTGCTCATATTTTATGCTTTGCTCATACAGCAATATTTTGCAATTAGTTTTAAATCATCGCAAAGTTTGCCACTCGTTTAAGATACATGTATTATTTATTTTTTACCATCAAACTCTACCAGCTTCTATAAAATAATTATCATCATCATTCATCATCTTCAGAACTTAAATCTTCACCGGAAGTCGACCCATCACTATATTTTTGAAAGTTGACTCCTGGTTCCCCCTTCCTCAGACTAAACTTCACCTCGAGTTCTTCCAAACTCTCAAAGATTTTATACATTTCCGAAGACCAAACCGTTCTTAGTTCTTCCCCATAAGTACATATGGACAACCGAATCAACTGCGGATTGTTACGAGCAACTGAAGAAGGCTTCGGGAGGAGAGCTCTTTATGGACATCACATTTAACCTTGGAGTAAGATCTGGAAATGACGTAATTAATGTGGTTGAGAAAAGTAAGTAAAAATTGTTCAGTTTTTTTATTAAGAATATTAGGATAGGGATGGGATCTTCACCCTGTAGGTACTTAATTACCATTAATTTTAAATGAAATGTTTAATGTTAATCAAATAGACGTTGAAATGTTCAAGAGATACGACGACAGCCCCTGGAGAGTGCCCTACCCAACAGGTCTAACCTTCCTTTTTGGCTGTCGCTTCAATTTCACGGATTCTTTTGCAGCGGTATGGAGGGATAACGGAAACACTATCAGTGGAAAGCTCTCAGTGAATGTGAGACTGAATGAGAATCATCTTGGAGAAATCCTTCGTATGGATAAAGTGCAGAATCCACTTCTTGCCGTTGTCAAGCGGATGCAGATGGACACTACGTTCACGGATGCCACTATTTTTCCCGGAGAAGGGGAGGGGATTAAGTGTCACAAGATTGTCCTCATTGGTAAACGCTTTTCTTACGTATCAAATAGTTTAAAATAAATTATTTGCATTTTCCATACTTTCTTTGTCCTTTTTATTAGGAAATAGTGACTACTTCCGGACAATGTTCGAAACCCAGATGAAGGAGGGCGTCTCCGGCAACGTTGAAATTCCTGATATGACCTCCAAAGCTGTCCAAGCTCTTCTGGATTACCTCTACTGTCAGGATACCACCAAGGCTTCGGATTCTGCTTCTCTTGCGCTTAAGCTACTCAAGAAGGCTGACGAATATTCAATCGAAAGTCTGGAGGAAGCAATGCTGGAGCTTATCTGTTCCAAAGGAAACGATTGGTTTCCAGTGAGCGTGGCTCTCCAGCTATTCGAATTTGCCAGGAGGAAGTTCGAAAATGAAGGGATACCCATTTATCAGCTTGTTAGGCACAAGGCGGCGGTGGTGCTCAAGTCGTAAGTTGTCATTACTAGTTACATGTAATTAACATTTCATAAAATAATTGAACAACCCTTTTTGCATAAGTTGATAAATAATTTTTCGTAGTCCATGTCATCATTCTTCTGACCACGTTGGTCACAAATGGTCTCCTCCAACAAACACTTGACTGACTTTACGTTAGGATGAGGGGTCAAAGGTTGCTTCTTGTTCCTACGACATGTTTCCTCCTGAGTATGAACGCGCATTGAAGGACTGTTTCGATGATCTTGATAAAAATTCCAAATTCCCGAGCGAACCTCTTCATGTTCTCTTGTCCAACTCGCTGATAAGACGCTTGCTCCTCATATTAGTCTTATCGTGGGCGGTTCCTATTCCAAGGTCAACTCGGTGTGCAGCATCTTCAAGAAAGTGGTTAACTGCTTGTTTCCACGATTTCGAGATCAGTTGAGGACATCGTCCAGACTTAAAATGCCGAGGAGACATGTTGCAATCTGAAATCGAAAAAATGAAGATTGTGCTAATAAAAAATACTTATGAAATTGCGGCAGCTGATAAAAATATTTTGCATATTATTTTTCACACACTTTTGCTTCACTTTTACGATTTCGTTTCCTACTCATATTGCTGCTCGTCACTATTCTTTCTCTTGATATCAGCATTCTATGCTACTGGAGTGTTAATTAAGGGGGACAAATTATTAACTAACAATTAAATAAGGCACATTTTGTCAAAAAAGGAAATGAGTCAAAAGTTTTGCGCTCCCAATTAAATCCCAAATTAATTAAATTCTTTCTGTTTGCAATCAACAACTAATAATATTCTATTGACTAGTCGGCCAATTAATCGGTCTGTTACTACATAACGTTATTACGTAACTGCAAATAGTTATTACATCAAACTAAACATGCAAAAGTTCATTAAACATCTTTAATGAGAAATATTTTTAGTTGTTGGAAATTCGATTGAAGTAATTGCTTTTGTAGAATAACCAGGTAAATTCTAATAAATCTCTATAGATTTACCAAGAAATATAAAATCTCACATGGTCATTTCATCAAACCAATATTTCCAACTCAATTTTATTACATATTTATTATAGTTAAGAAAGGGAGATTTATTCTCAATCAACAAATTGATATTCAATCTTAATTACTTAAAATGCTGCATAAAGGGTTAGACTGTCGACGATGCCGTGTCATGTGTTGCTTGAGACAATAAAATGTTGGCAATGATTTGGGACATAGTTCGCACTGACAAGGAAAGAATCCCTGTGGGAACCCTAAAATGAAAGAAAAAATTACATGAACATGTAGATTTTCATGTGTAGAACAAAATAGAATTATCAAATTGTCCGAATGGCAAAGTTTGTGGCCACAGGAATTTTTTCGCAGGTGCCTGCTTGCCTGTGTTGGCCACGCGCTTTGGAGCTCTCACCCATCTCCACTCAACACACCCACACGCAAGCATTTCTTGTCCTCTCTTTTTTCTCTGCGTCCATGCTGCGCTCCACATTCCCGCTCTCCTCTCGAACTGTTGCCAGTATAATTAAAACTGTTCCACCAGCCCAGAGTGGTCTGGATCTCGAAATCAGCCGCCCATTTAAATACATTGAAAAAAAGTCACGCAATCTCATTATACGTAAAAGATGCAGTTTTTAATTTTGAATCGAATGGTACGACTCTCGAAGCGTGAAAGTTGCACTTTCGGAAGTTATGGCCATTTTAAGATTGGCAATAGTTGAGCAGGATTTGGTAAATGGGTGCATGTAAATATTTAAGTCAACATAAATCACCCAAAATGATTTTGTAATACGTAGAATGCAAATTTTATGCCTAATAGTGGTACATGGTACATAGATTTGCTACAAACAAATCAAAATATAAAAAATGATGAATTCTTTTATTAATTTCTGGATCCTTTTACCAAACTCTGCTCAACTATTGCCAATTTTAAAATGGCCATAACTTCCGAAAGTGCAACTTTCACGCTTCGAAAGTAGTACCATTCGATTCAGAATTAAAAACTGCATCTTTTACGTGAGTAACTTCAACGCCGGGGAAAGCACGATTTGTATCCAATTTTAAAGACTTAATAATTTACTTTTATTTTAAGGAGCTTTTAAAGAAACGCCGATGCAATCCGGTTCTAATTGAGTGTGTGAAAGTGAGTGTGAGGCGTGTTTTAGTGAGATATACATGTCTGCAAAATCTCAGGTTTTTATCTAAAAAGGTTTTGGGAGATTCAATTTTTACCGTTTTTTACGTTTTTTGGCATTCACGAAGTGTAAATTGCATCTTAAAAAATTAAAACCGGATTGCATCGGCGTTTCTTTAAAAGCTCCTTAAAATAAAAGTAAATTATTAAGTTTTTAAAATTGGATGCAAATCGTGCTTTCCCCGGCGTTGAAGCTACTCATAGTGAGATTGCATGACTTTTTTTCAATGTATTTAAATGGGCGGCTGATTTCGAGATCCAGACTGTGCAGCCGTCAACCGATATGTGGAAACGTAATTCATACGTTTGTCTGTTTGAGAAAACAGAACGGGGAAGCAGTGCTGGTGCTGTTGCTGCGATTTCGAAGCTCGGGAGAGTGGAGAGAGTAGAGAGGGAATGTGTATGGAAGCAAAGCGCATTTAGACGAAAGCAAAGAAAGCAAATTTATTTTATTTCTTGTGGAAAATTTGATATTAGGACTATTACCAATCCATATATATAGGTTAACTTACGTTTTCTTTTTAACTAATCTTTTGTTCTATTTGCTGTGAAAGTAACCCTTAGTTCAGCAAAAGTTCTAAATGGAATATACCAGAATATTCTTCCGCACAAATATTTAAATATGCTGTGCTACTATATCCTTTCTTTATTGCTTGTGAAGCGTTTAGAAAGAAAAGGATTTATTGTGCTTGTATGTAAATGCAGGAATAAATGTTATGGCAATGGATGCAAAATCTCTGATGGGCAAGGCATTGAATCTGCGTTCTTATCAGAATTGCTGCTGTAAAGGGGATTAGAGAGGCAAACATCCATGTCATGTTGAATGCTTTAAGGTATTCGTGGGTGTATGATTTTGGCAGCTCATTTCAAATTTTGTAATTTTCAAAACAAAAGTTTATTTCATCAAACAAGAAAATTTAGCACCAGACCTTGTTTCGATTTTATAATAATTTTTTTAACCTCGGTTTTCAAAATATTGCAAATGTTTGCGGGATAGTTACAAAAAAATCACTGGCTTGTAACTTTTATTACCACCAAATCCCTAATAAAACTTCAAACTTTATCTCTATTTTTATAAATAACTTTGTTTCACTTTAGTATTTACTACACTTTTAATATATAAATTAACACACCACAATATACATTTTATGTTTGAGGATCAAAAGCTTTAAAAATTCAGCCAGTGGGTTTCGTAACACTATTTTTATTAATCAACATTTTCACAATTGTCAAGAATTAAACAAAACGTTAAACACTATACAACCATAAAAAGAGTAAATATTGCATATTGTAAATTATCATGACGTTTCCAGTATAAGCGAAGCTCTAAATAAAAGCTCTACTAATTTTTTCATATAAAAACGTATTGCAGTTTTAAAAACTTACTTTATTTTTAACAGGCAAATTCTAAATCAATATTCCCATTATGTGCATTGATAAATTCAAATAGAAACTTAGAAAGTAAGCAGAGCATCAATAAGTCTATCTACTATTTTAGAGACATAGATTAACAAAAATGTTCTATCGATTGACTGCACAGGCAAGTCAAACCTAACTGCCTGCAAGGCCAATACACTTTTTAAAATAATTCTGCTTCTTTTTCTCCCCTTGATTCCAACTGATCTAGCGTGAGAAAACTTTGCATTTGTCAAAGTTTTATTCAGAACACATTTCGATCGTTCGTTTATTTGCACAATTTGTTGAACCGCAGCCACCACAATTGCAGCAGCGTTAAAAGCAATTATTAAAAGCGAGTAAAAAAGTAGATCTGGTATTTTGTGGGAGTGTTTGATAATAAACCAAAATAAAATAACAGCACCACCAAAGACTGCCGCCAGTACAAGTGAGACTATCCGAAAAAGTGGTTTTTCCATCAGCTTAAATATTAGCATAATTTCAATTTGAAATTCTATCAAAAGCGACGCATTCAAAGATGGTTTGACAAAAAATATATTGAAAATCTTTTGGTAACTTAGCCATATTTCATCAACAGTAATTATTAACATGCATAATATTCTTGCAAATTGAAAACAGCTCGCGTAAATTATAAAGCGGTAGGGTAGAAGCAGATACCAGTAGCCCATCTCGATTTCAGAATTTGTTGATGCTCCAACAGCCAGCTTAATTAACTGAAAGTACGGATCGGCTTTCAGGAATATTCCCAAAGCAGCAAGCAAAATTGGAAGGACCAATACACTGCACGTCATAGGAACCAAAAGATATTCCAAGATATTTTTTGAAATTCGTATTTCCGGAAACGCTGAAAATATCAACACAAAATTTTCAAACAACAGTTAATGGAGCATAATTATAATTATTTTATACAATTTTGTATAAAAGCGTATGTAGTGGCACAAACCTGTCAAAATGGCAAATTTGAAATGAACAATCTGGTTAACTCCGCAAAATATGCTTGGATCAATATACATAATAACAAGCACAAACGGAACTCCCGTTGTAATTATTCCCTCTATCGCCAATAGAACCAAGACATGGCCTTTTATATGCACAGTTTCACCCTCGAGTAGACAGCCGAGAAAGCACACAAAGAACGCTGCCAAACCATACAGAAAGGCTAGACAGGCGACAAAAACAAGTATAAAATCTGCGTAGCTACTTTCTTTATCACAACGACGAATTTGACAAGTTTTCAAATCCCAGTCGTATGGGAGGGGGCCCATGAAAACGTACGCTGTTTGATAAAGTCTAATTGACATTTTTTCTGTTGAGGTTAACATATTTGCAAATCTTTTAGTGAAATGATGTTTGCTAAACGCAAATTTTTTAATATTGAATATCTGAGCAAATAGGTTGGATATCCACAGAAGATTTCAGATTTTGCCTTTAAAATGTTCGAATTAAGTGACGTTTCTTAAACGTAAAAATTAATGATATCTTTAAAAAATTAGGTCGTATGCACAAAAAAATTTTGAGCTTTTGCCTTTAAAACTTTTAGTCATTCATTCAAATTATTCACAAATTTGAACTCTAGCAGCAATTTCTAATAGTAATATTCAAAGCGGGACAACCAGTTTGTGTGAATGCCAAAAACAGACTGTGTCCGCAGTTGTTTTTCAAGATTGGTAAAGAAAAAGGTTTGACGTACTTACTTTTGTAAATTGTATAAATTTAGAATGTATTTAATATTAATGAAATATTTCATAAAAATCTTCTTATAATTCAATATTACTAGTTTATCTTTTCTATTTTTGAGTTTCATGCCTATCTTAATTACATTCAGCGTTATATTAGATATTCACATGAACTTAACATGAAAATATCTGATGATCAAAGCGATTAATTTAATGAGAATTTTTTTTAGTTTTTTTCAATTCTAGTTATTTCCAACTTCGACAAACGTGTAAGGACTGATTAAAAAATTTTAACGAGAAATATATTTTGGTTTTTTCCAGTTTAATTTATTTTTTTCTTGTAAAAAATCATACATGGAAAATTACAAATATATATCATATTTATAACATATAATGAAAGCCAGTATAAGAGTAGATCTGGTATTTTGTGGAGTGTTTGATAAATACCCAAAAGAAAACAACAGCAGGAAAGGTTGCTGTCATTCCAAGTGAGACTGCGCTTATAAGCGGCTTTTCCAATAATTTGAATATGAGCAAAATTTGAATTTAAAATTCTATCAAAAGAGACACATTGAAAAATGGTTTGATAAATAGTACGTAAAAAATTTTTTATAACTTAACCACGCTTCCACAACACTAATTATTAGCATGCGTAATATTTTTGCAAATCCCAACGAACTCGTGTAAAATATACAGCAGTAGTATAAAAACTGATACCCGGACATGGAAATTCTTACGCTACTCGGCTACGACGTAGCAGGGAAATCAGGGATTCAAGATCCCATTTTCAGGGAT
>JAQIXW010000598.1:0-27306 GCA_034700685.1 Willowsia buskii
TCCCACCCCCTCCGGGAATTGAACCCGGGGATCCCACCACCTAGGTCCCAGCCCTTAGCCATTGGACTGGGATGCCTGCCTGTTTTGCAGTTTTAAACTTACGATTAGTGGAATGATGGTGTAGAAAATCACATCAGTGATACCGAAATATTTTTATCCGGGAAGCATCTCCTCTTCGACTCATCCCTAAAATTTGAATTTTTGAATAATAATAATTTGAATTTCCATACATTTTGAATTTGACATAAACTTTATGTCAGCTTTACACTGATGACTTTAGTGATGACATGACTTCACTCAACGTGCTTTTCGGGATACACTGCACAGGAAAAATATGTGATGAAGTGAAAGGTTAAAATAAAATCTTCAGAATATGAAGGGTATAAGGCGGAGATCAAGGATGTCCAAAGATATAACATTTTTGTCGCGTTTTGATTATCACTTGAATTATGCACAGATTCTACAAAATTATATAATTTGCAGAATGAAATTGCTGGTGCATTCCAAGTTTCTCGAATCAAAAATTGAATACATTTTTCTCCAAATTTTTACACTGCTGCACATCAGAAAAATCCAGTCCTATAATTATAGACTTATTTCCAGACTTTTTTGATACTGTACGTACCGGTGTAAGTGTTGACTTTTGCTTTCTCTTGGTGCAGTATAATATTAGCTATTGCAATAAAATATGCATTAACACATTTGCTAAAATTCTAGCGTCGCTTGGAGGAAAGTAAAACTACAGTGCTTCGTTAGTAGCTGGTGATACCGGATGATTAAAGGAAGAAGTGACAGTGTCCTTTGAGCAAGCCAATAATAATAAATTCTGGAACATCCTCGCCACAAGTTTCCGTTCCGGTTGGAGCCGACGTGGAAGTCAAAGAAAGGAAATTAACAGCTGCTTCAATAAATTTTGTCTCCTTCTAAATTATGGGATGGAAGGCGCTCCTCTTTAATGACAGTAAATGCTCCATTTTTAAGTTGGCTTGCATGGGCTTTGTTCTTGTTACATCCTCCACAAAAGTTTCTTTACCTTCTTGCCTAGATACAAATAAAAAAATTGTCGAATGAATAATATGAACATATTTTTTACAATTTTTATGGTACCTTGATGTAATTTAGGACAGTTAATCGACAAAATGTTTACACCATTCTTAAATGAAATCTTGAATTGACCCCAATAAAATAAGACTAATACATTTTGTTGTCCAAATGATGTTAAAAATATAACAAATTATCTATAAAAAATATTTTTTAAACTTGCTTCAAGAACATTCCGATATTTCTAAACATATTTCTTTGGTATTTGCATGCCTTCCAGAAACGAGAAAACAGCGATGGAGAGATAGCATAACAAATTTTCAACAAATGTATTTTCTACTCCCGAGGGATATTTCAAGCTTGAGGAAGCACGCACAAGAGATTTACCACAAAAGTAAATTATCCTGCATTCATAAAACTAATTAGGAAAGCTGGCAGACAATATGAGACAATATATTGTGATTATTACTATCATATTTCTAATTTATTTTCATACTCCCTTCTCTTCTCACAAAAGGAACTATAAGTGCGAGTTTTAATGGATAATGGCTTCTATTCGCTTTTATTAGGTCGTAAAACTTGCACTTTGTATTTATTCAACTGATACGAATCTCATCTGCTTGGACGAGAGAATATAGAGATCTCTCGAGAAAATGATATCTTTCTCATTCTTACTATTTTGCTTTCTCACGAAGGGGGCAGAGTTCAAATTGAATAGTTATTCTTGGGAATTTATTTTTGCAAAAACTGCTTCCTCTTCACTCTTTACCTACGACACACTAAATTTTTCAGCATTCTTTTATTGATTCCACAGATTAAGTAATTTTCAATTTGAAAATACATGAAAGCAACCCTTTCAAAAATGCTAGTTTTATTAACGACAGTGCCTGTCTACTTGCAAAGATTTAGAAAGAAGAGTATAATTCTTTAACAAGGGACCAGTAATCGCAACCAAATTTCATTAGTTCATTATGCCCAGGTTTCATTTGTTGGGTTAAAGTTTTCCCATTACTTTTTTAAACAGTAGATTAATTTTACCCATAATACCAGTTTGACTGGTATTTAATATTAATGTGACGCAGTGTCTCTGCTGCAACAAAAAGAGAAGAAAGTATGGATATGAGCCCATTTCCCAAAGTATGAAGGTTTGCACGTTCAAGCATAAGTTTTTTACACGGTGGGTGCATGAGTAGATTCTCAATATATGCAACAACACAAACATTTTACAACGCTTGTGTCATAAATGAAGGGTAATCTGGAATAATAGTCATTTACATTCCACTACAAAAACCCTTTATGCTTAATATTTATTTGAATGATACTTCATGTATGGCGGTAGAGCATTTTAGAAGTTAAGGCTATTTTTACATTCCAAGAATATGTAGTCGTTTTTATCCGGTTCAGCAAATTATTCTAGCATTAAAATGTGCATGTAAAGTCCAATAATTCCAGTAAGAACTAAGATCTTAAGCCAAAGTCGTAATAAAGCTCTTTTATACCTGGATATTTCACTATTGGGCTATCATTTTATCACTCATCACAGCTTTCTTCTCGAGTAGTTGCGGTTACCGTGAAGATGGCATTCTGCTCGTTTCGAATACAGTACGGTGGGATGTAAAACGTTCACACTAATCGTAAGCTTCCGTTTTCCGTAAACCCACTAAAGTCAGGGTTTTTTATGGTAAGTAATGTCATACGTGCTTACTGCGTGATGTTTCCTGAGACATTTCCATTTTACAGTAGTTTAGGGCCTGATTTCTAGCATACAAAATTACCACGTACAATTCATGTACACTGTAGTAGCGATCCCCCTTTCTTAACGACTGACAGTGAGACTTAACATCGCGTATCCAGGCAAGGCATTTCTCTAGTTTTATGTCGAGCTTTTAGATACTGTCTTCATTTCTCTGTTGTGTGTGATGACAAAAACAAACCGCCGAAGAAAGCTCCTTTCTTGCTACTAAATAATATGTAGGTAATGCACTGCTAAAACCAAGATAACATTGAAATGTGACCGGCTAATTTTTCAAATTCTTTACCATAAGTTTTTTTTACATATTGTTTTGGAATTGGAATACAATATTGTGCAAAGAATGAAGTTTAATGAAAACATCATTGCATCCCGCAAAATCCTCTGATACTCAATTTTCACGATTTCCATAAAGCAAAAGGCAACGCTTCGCACTTTGATATTTGAGGTATTTGACTTTTTATCGTTTTCGATCCCCATTCATCATACGGAGAGCAACAGCTTAATTATTCATTTTCCTGGCTTGAGTATTTCTACGCCTTTGCATCCCACTGCTAATGGTGTTTATAATCATGCATAAATCTGGAAAGCAATACATCACTCCAGTTTTTAGACACTTGCCGCTAAATATACATGGGAATCTACATGTGGTGTTCATGCATTCTACGGCAGTAACGCTTTCAAATGTGCTTTCTCTTTCCCTCGATTTGAATATATATTTGCGGTTTGTGTGACTCCTTCATTCTCTGGATTTAAAGGGAAAATAGAGCCATGAAAGGGATGTAAGCCCTAAATGAGCTTCTATGAGAATCGTGTGTGTAGCATGTGATTTTATGAAGGCGTATAGAACGTTAATTTCCTACTCAATAATGAAATGTGACCATTTATGCGTTTTCGTACCATTTATAAATGTATTGTGAATGAAGTGCGTTTGGTATTCAAAGGTTTTTTGTTCACAAAACCAATTATAAGCAACTATCCAGACTTACAAATAAAACTATTTACGACGAAGCACATTAACATGTACAAATATTCAAATTCACAAACTTCGATGAAATCAACTAAATATCATTTTTTAAGAACTGGTTCCCGAAAAAAAATCTAGGTGCGTTCAACATGCTGTTTTTGTGTTATGATAGCTTGCTTATGTAAACACAGGGTTTTACAATAAAACACAATTTGGTTTTTTTGAGTGTGTAAACAATTTTTTTGTTAAAGAAAAGCACAGGCAAACTTGAAGCACAAATTATAATTCAAGTTGGTTACATGAAGCCTCACAAAAACCCGAGGAAGTAGTTTTTTACCATTCTTTAAGATGTGTAGCAAAAATGTCATCGGGGAAAACGGCAAGAGTTTCATTTTCTTCAGGGAATACACTTTACGAGAAATGAAGTGCGCTAGAATCTCATTATAGTTTGTACACTAGACACGCCTGAAAGTGAAACCTTACAAAAAAGAAGACACCTTATTTTTTTCCACTGACTCAATTTATTCTGCAAAATTGTATGAAAAGCTGGAGAAACAATTTTGGTGCATGTTTTCTATTTGTAATATCTTACTCTCTGTATAAAATCTCCAAAAAAAATTTTAAGCTAAATAAAACTGAAGAATATTTGTGACTTAAATACATACAACTGGTATTAATTCTTATGTGAAATACTTAATTGAAATAAATATTCATGAACCGACCATGAATTCTAATTAGTTTGTGGTGCGCTGTCCAACAAGATCATCTCAATGGAATCAAAACTTCTAGTTGAGTTTACTTTCACTCACTTTCGAATAGAACTAAAGAAACTTTGTAGTAAAAATAACTACAAATTCTGTTAATATGATATTTGAATTTCAGCTGATTTCGAGCTAATATTTACTGCGACATCAAAGAAAATTACATTTACAAAATAAGATCAATAAGATCAATTCTGAGAAATCCTAAAAAAATTTACCCCTATAACTCAAATCTGGATTTATTGAACTGACGTAAACAAAACATTCGTCTCTTAAAACGCTTGACATTATTTATAGCCATTACTGGAAAGACATTTAAAATGTAAGTGTATAAACCTAAAAACATATTTTTGCCCATGTTCAGTTTTTGCTGGAGTCCATAAAGCAAAACTAGAAGTACAGTTATTTAGGACGGACTATATGAATATTTTGCTTGTTTCCAAACACTTTATTTTGTCAGAGAAGGCGTTAGTCCTATAAAAATTAGAACATTTATCATTCCGAAGTATAGAAAATACTTTATTACCCGCATGGTGATTGTCCTCTTCCGGCCATTAGCTCGGTGCACAGGTTTTACTACTCTCTTGTTCGTTCCGGTTTTCCTGCTGAGCAAAAGCAATTCAACTTGAGGGAAAATATGCATGGTAATGGCATTCAGTTTTGTTCTTTATGGGAAAAAAATGCAGCTTTGTGAATGTTTTGGAGCATTTTTTGTCATAAAGTCTTTCAAAAAATTGTAGAAATCTGTTTCGGTTCGTGCATAACATCGTTCTAGTAGCAAAAATCAAAGAGTCAACACAACAAATAAGAATTGGGGGTGGGAAAACACTGCCAGCATTTAAAACTGTGCATGACAAGATATATTTTAATTCACACAGTACGCCGTACAAGTCGATTGTAATCTTTGATGCCTATCTGAACGCTTTTTCTCAAAATTACAAAAAGATTCAAAGATTTATTGCCCAATACTTACACTCACTCATTGTAACACGATAGCTTTGACTGTCCATTTATTTTTACTGAAGGGTGAAAGCCAAAAAATATTTGGGGAAAGGATACCAATTTTTATGCAAGTCCTGTAGCAATACAAATACAAAACAGCTCTTGAAAAATACAATATTTAGGAAAATTTTTCGGTAATATCATTTCTAAAAATGTGTTTTTATAGTATGAATTATAATGCAGTAGTTACACCCTTAAATGCAATTGTGTTTCTCTTTCTCTACGCTACAGAATTTCTTAATCATATCATAAAACCGGTCACTAAAGCACAAATTCACTAGTTTTTACACTAGTCAATCACGTTACAAGCCCGCAATATCTAGTACAATTCAACGTTACAATGACAAACCCGTCCGTTTTACTAGAGAGATATTTAGCAGTCACGATAAGACCTCAAATTTGTGAAGCGTTAATAATATGATGATAAGCATTGGACCGTAATGCACTAAAAAATCTATCTTAGTTTTATAATATTTTGAATCTATGACCGAAATGACAATGACACATAACATCGTTTTCTGGTAGATTGCCTTGCATTCTTTTTGTATGTGCTTTTCCTGGCTACTGATATCATTTTCCTTAATCACCTTACATCATGGGCTGAGCTGATGGTTTATGAAGATACACATCCCACCATCGAATTAATATGTGTAGTGAAATGAAAAAATAAAGTTAGTAAGCATATTATGCTTCTGAACTAAATATGCAATAATGAAGCTTGATGTCTTGTTACAGACTTCAACCAAAGTTTGAATATTCCCAGCATTTAGGATAGTTATCAATCCATCCAATTGTCTTGTTACGATTTCAACGGTGCTTTCTTTGCGTTTGGTTTTATTGCATTACTTTCTCAGCAGTCCACACTGTCACTTAAAAAAAATTGAGAACTTCACACATGTCAAATATAATAGGAATAAGAATTTTTGATTGTGTTACAAGCCTAACTTGCTTAATAATAGACTTTAGAAGTGTTTCCTGTCATCGGTGCTACTACATGTCGTCCATGCCATAGTTTCAGGGCCACTCTAATTGGATGTCAATGTGTTAGAAGATTTGAATTGCAAATATGAAATGACTATTTCACTTTGACCACTTTGAATTTTTGCCGAGTAATGACGTATGTATAATCACTTATGACTTTTATCGATTTGACAAGTTTTATAATGCATAGTATGAAACTCTTTAAAAATTTACAAGAAATTTCGCCATTACAAAAAAAAATGAAACCTATATTTGGTATTTACTAGAGTTGATAAAAAGCAAATATATATAATATATATTACATGTGCCAATGTTCGCATCAAATTTCTTTCTTGAATAGAAGTTTGTTGTCTCCCCTTCCGTATTTACTTGTAAAAAGGATGGAAGCCAAATAAAAGAAGAAGAAAGGTTTTTTGTGAGTTATGAACAACTTTCTTTTGCAAAGTAGAGCGCTAGTAAAAGCTCACTGTCAGATTCCCCTTCAACTATTCGTGTAAAAGTCTCCCCCTTTTAACACCGTTGTTCTGCGAGCTGCTATGCTGCTGCTGGTGAAAGCCAGTGTTCGCACGTTGCAATAAGAATAGCGTGTAAAGTTCAGTCACTAGCTCAGTTCTACTTTCTCCCTAGTCACTGCCACAACACGGCACAGAAAATTTGTGGAATATTTTGGGGCAACTTGAAACCGGACTTGGAACTTTTCATTTCTGTTTATTTCATTGTTGCTACGGGCTGAAAAGTGTTGTGTCGGGGCCTATTACTTCTTTGTTTTGTGAGTGTGGTGATTGTTATATGGCATAAAATTTCAAAATGAGGGAAAGTTGAATGTGCAGTCGTTACGAGTTTAGTTGGAAAATGTGGGAGTGTGAAAATTAAAATTTGTTTTTCAGCCAAACAGAAATGCAATGATGAGCTGAAGTTTGTGTGGGGCGAGGGAGAAAGGAGTGATATTGTGTGAAAGTGAGGAAAGCAGAGTGAAAGTAAAATCTTGTTCAAAATGAGTAGTAAATGTGGAGACCAGTATTTGGTGGGTTTATCCGGATGGAGGAGGAAATGCCTCCTTTTCACTCTCGGGCTTCTACTTGTTGTCGTCGTAATCAACTTGGGACTGACTCTTTGGATGTTGAAAGTTTTGAGATTTTCGTCGGTGAGAAAAAAAGAAAGTTCAAAAAAAACTTTCACAAGTTGAAAGGTGTAAGTTCTGTTATGAATGATATGATTATCTTTTGTTGCCTTCAGAATGGACTGGGTGCGATGAAAGTTATCCCTGGAGGTCTTCAACTTCTCGCGCCAGCTTTAGTTCAGGAGAAGTTGACAGCGACGAAAATTGGATCAAGAAAAGGGCAACCTGTTCTCGTCGAGTCGTCCCAAACAATAAGTTTGATGACGACAAGCGGGGATGGTCGAGTGAACAGTAAAATTTCACTGGCGGATCAGCGACTTGACATGACAGCGTCCTCAGTGAAAGTCTCGGATTCCAGGGGAAAGCAGAGTTTTACTGCGGACAAGAGAGAGGTCATGTTTGGTGCAGATTTTGTGCGCATTTCTGGTGATGGGGGCACAGTGGTCCATGGATCTGTGCAGAGTCCGATGGTGAGACCGGAAGCTGGTCAGAATTTGACCTTAGAGTCGCCCACGAGAAGTCTGAATGTTGTGGCGTTGCATGGAGTCAATGTGGAGTCGAGGGCGGGGGACATCAATGCAAATGCTCATGCGGAGTTTAAACTTCAGTCGAAAGCGGGATCGGTGAGCGTTCATTTTTGTAGCTGCTCAAAATAAATTGGTTATTGTATAAAATATTAAAGTTTTAACTTTAATTTCTAATATTATTTTTAAAGATAAAACTGGACGCTCCCAATATTTACATGCCAAAGCTCCATTCTTCAGTGAAGCCATCGTCCAGTCATTCCACCATTTCAAAATTGGGAGGACCGAGGGTCCAAGTATATCAGGTTTGTCTGTGTGGCAAGGGTCGGCTATTCCTGGCACCAGCGGAAGGTCCCTGTGTGGCGGATAACGATGTGTGCAGATAACTTGCACTTCACTACTTAATAATATGTGTTGTGTTTGAAGTGATTTTTGGTGGAAAGTGAAATAGTGTACACTAGTTTTGGGTACCTATACTAAATGAACTATTAGTACAAAAATCGTTTTTTGAATAAATTACTACAGTTGATTGTTAAAATTTTGCAATATTTTGTGCCTCTTTTCGCCTTACGACTTGCTAATTATGGTTCTAGTATGGAGCATGCTGATTTGATATCAAACCACAAATCTATAGGGCAGATTTGGCGCAGATCATCAATTATTCAATCCAATCAGGAACAAATTGCCAGCAAAAGTCTCCACATTTTAATGGAACTTTAGAGGTATATTCTCAGGAGCGAAATCCTTAATTTTGTAAAAACAATACGGGATTCCATACTTGCAGCCTTTGTTTTGAGGAGTTAAACTTAGCTACCCGTAGTGCCCATAATCGAGTTAAAAACTTATTTTAATCGCTACTTCTTCTAATCTCAAAACTCTGCCCAAACAAACAAGTTTGAAAACACTAATTTTGTGTTTATGAAAACTAGCAAAAACCGCGTAAACATTCGGAAACTAGTTGGGCATAAATGAAATAATTTTATGAGTATGAGCACTCGCTTATCGTACCCGAAAAGCAAACATATTACAGAAGAAACAAAACCTTTTAGTATGTCCGGTAATGCCGCAAATTTTAAGCAATCTCAAAACTTTGGAGAAGTCATTATTGTTTCTAATTATTCAGAAAGATTCTTCTAATTAGTAGCTAAATATTAAAATATAAACTTCCGTCGTATATTATAATTGAAGTTTGTGTTGATATTTTTGTAAAAAAATTGTAAATATTTTAATCAAACTCTCTGCATACTTACAAGCAAAAATGGATTTAAGAAGACAAGCTTTCGATATTTTGCTAGTTTAATAAACTGGATCATTTGTCAATATTACTGACATACTTTTAAAATCTAGGTTGTGTTTGAAGAGCAGTCAGTCTCTCAATTAAAACCATATATCGGTCCAATCAAATAGTGAATAAATTCGTTATCATTCTTTACAGGCAATTCCCCTCTGAGACTCAAAATACAATAAGAGAACAACACCGTGACTCCTATAGGCTAAAGTCCTTCACAAATCATGAATCAAGTCAAAGGAAAGCGTAATGAAGTGTCATAGCCTTTTGTGCTTTTCTTTTCAAACATGTTTGCTTCCATGTCACATCTGACAACATAATTTAAAGAACATCTGTCGAACTATCCAGCGGTACGGAAAGACACCTCTGCTTTCCAATTTGTATGGGAGACAGTGTTTGGAAGAAAGATAAATATCGCGATAAATATCGTGACGATAACGATAAAGATAACGATAAATTTATCTTTTATCGTCTTCCTCCAAAAAAGTTATCGTTTATCGTTATCTTTTGTTGGTCACCTCCAGTAAAATTAGCGTTTATCGTTATCGTTTATCGTCCACCCGCGATGGACTTATCTTTTATCGTTATCGTATTAGCTTTTGATTTCGATATGACATAAAAATACTAGATTTTCATGAAAATTAGTGTAAATTTTGTCGATTTTAATGTAAAATAGGCTTTCATAATGCTAATTGCGAAGAAAACTTGCTTAAATTTTGGATATTTTCGCAAAATTACGCATATTTAATCAAATTTTTGTTAAATTTTTATCGTTTATCATTATCTTTTATCGTCCGCATCAGACAAAATTATCGTTTATCGTTATCTTTTATAGTCCTCACCTGGACAAATTTATCTTTATCGTTATCGTTTGTCGTTGGGGTCAGAAAAAATTTAACGTTATCGTTATATTTTATCGTAGGGGCCAGAAAAAATTATCGTTATCTTTTATCGTTCAAAGTTCGATTTTCCAAACACTGATGGGAGAGGTGTCAGCTGTCAAAACTGTTTCCTTTTTGGATCGTGGGAGGAATGCTACAGTGATTTGAACAAGAAAACATGAACAACATGTGTATAGGAAAGAAGATCGAATAAACTCTTTTTTTTCGTCTTCTGTTTCCCTCAGGAAGCAGTCGACTTCGATTTCGAACGATAGTTTCATAAAGTAAATATATTGGACTTAGGGGAACCCTTTTAAAAAATTTAAGTTGGTTTGGTTCAATAAATTGGTATCATTATACTTTAATGAATGTTAACATAAATTGACAGGTGATCCCTTGCTATAATATTTATACAGTTGTCTTTTTGTCCCTGCTGTCATTCATATGGGAATACATTACTGGTATTCTGATTCATATTTGAGTTACAATTGAAGGAATTATGTTTTCGCACATTTCAAAAGAGCAAAAATTACAGTTCCATTTGGTTGCATAAAGGCATACGGAAAAATAGGCAACTGTAACTTACAGTTTGTTTGACTCCTTTCTTCAGGCAAAAAAGCGAGAGAAGAGTGGTAAAGCAATAGAGTGAAAATAATGAAATAAGTTGAGTTTCTCTGTGAAGCATAATTTAGAAGAGATGAGATGCAGCAGAGTTTTATTATTTCCACCTGATACGCCTCTACATGAAATGAAACTAGGTTGAGAAAATACAAGCTCATGTTTTAAGAGAAGCCTAGACCCTAAATAATTTTTTCCTTCGAGAAAACTCAGTTTTAGAGAAAGCGAGGGAGCATAAATTGAACGCATGTTTTTTTACGTTGTAACAATTTTTTATTATAAAAAGCATACTGCTACAAACCGTGCTCCTTGTTGATCATGTGGTAAAATATGCATATGAAAATTTCAGCATTTATGGTTTCTTCATCTTCTTGCTACCGTAAGGTTAGAGTTGAAACTGAACGAAAACTAAATGAAAACTGCAGAGTTGATTTATCATTAATAAGCCTGTTTGTGTCTAAAGTTGTATGTTATGTAGCTATCAACAAAGGTATGCTACGGACTTTTGGTAGCATTTTTAAGAAGAAAAAAGATTGACTCTAAACCCAATACAATAACTTCGGCTTGTATAAATATTTCCGTAATTTAGTAAATGTCCAGTTCGAAAATTATATTTGTTATCCTGAAGACCTGCAGTTATATAAAAAATGTATACGAGTCAGTATGTTTTGGTTTTGTACCGGACAATGTTATAGCTAAATGAAGTCTTCAGATGCACCAACTTGATGACACATGCTATCATCCTTAGCAAAAAGATTTCCTACAAATTACAGATGAAACCTTTCTCTGTCAGACTGAATCTCCAATTGACGTGTGTAGCAATTCGTTCAATTAGCCAAAATGATCTAGTTGCTTAAAACTGACACCAAATCCTAATTCACTTCTACTCCAACTCAACGACTTCCACTCTAGTTTTATGGATCTGCTGAAATGTTGTGAAATATGGCACTACACAACAAGTATTCCCTAAGAGCACCAAAATTATATCCAAGTAGAGAAGCTAAATGAGAGAGAGCAGGATTCCAATTCTCTAGAATAGAAGAGGACGCCAACTTTTCCATTTCTCAAGCCAAAAGACTACAGCACAACATCCACCTTCCTGCATGTACGTTATGTCCCAAAAAGATAGAGTGCAATTCGAGATGTGTCCTTCCTCAGAGTCACGTTCTCTCATTTCCTGAGCTAATCCCTCTCTCCAGTAATTTTTGTTGTGAAATCCACCAAACTATAATCTTAAGTATCCCAGGTAAGCCTTGACAACCAACAACTTACTTGTGCATCCCAAACTATTTGCGGAAACGGTTGAATGATGTACTTGGGTTTCTTTCTCATTTTCTGGTGTTATAAAATATGGCTCACTTTTCAACTTTGCAAGTTCATTGATGGTAAAAATGGATCAGCTCAGGTGTCCATCTTAAAATACGAGTGCGTTACCATTTCCTTTTAAATTCTGTTCATTTTCCTTGGATATCAAACAAATCAGATTGAATGACTAACCTTGAACCAATAATTTTATCTAAAAAAATCTAGGGTAAATACGACAAAGAGAAACGAGTAGGGCTTACAAATTCCGAGTCAACTATTTAGTGGCAATGCTTCCCACGTCAAAACGTCATGTTATGTATTGTGATCTGTTATGATGACGGAATGGTTTAGAAAATATGAACCTGACACTGCAAATTTTACTTTCTCTTACTTGTTATATGAAACAAAAGCTTGTACAAAGTAGTATGTCAGGTGAAACACGTCAATTCTAATTTGTTATCTGGCAGTGGTACTACCTGTGTGTAATATGGAACGTTAAACTTCAAAATACTAAAATCTGCTACTCTTTTCAAAAACGTGAATATCATTTTATAGGTGATCATGCAAACCGGAATTTCATTGTTGTTCAATCAATGTATCACCGGAAACCAAAAACATGACAAATTCATGCTTTTCTTTTATGAATCACCCAAGATCAAAAAGTCATACAAATTTGTTAGTAGTGAGCTTGTAGACTTTCTTGCATCTATCCTACATGAAAATATATACTACGAGGTCTTCTAATAATATGTTTTGTAATTCAAGTCACGAAATCTATCAAAAGACAGACAATCGCTTTGATGGAAAGTGATTTTGATATCTGAATCATTCCAGGTTCCAAAATAGTGTCTATTCATGACCACAATCCTAATATAGCATACACAGTCTTAAACGTGTTGAAAGTAAGAAATCTTTTTTGAAAATTCCCAAGACATAAAAAGTTGACTTTACTTTGACTGTTGATATGTAAATGGTGGGAATGTTTTTGTACAAACCCATTCAGCTAATTTTCATTCAGATAAACTCAAGCTAGCTGTCAGCAGTCACAAATGGCTACTAGGCATCTTAATTTGTGCTTAAAGAAAGACATCTTTTTAGGTTTCTATTGTGCTCTGAAAATCGTACATCAACAAGATTTAAAGTTTAGAGATTATGACAAGCATTCATTGTATAGACAATACCCATTGTATTGTATTTTTTATAATATTAATTGAGATTTAATGCAATAAGTCTCAGATTTTCATTTAGCACGATTGGAGTTAATTGTTAGGGTTAGGTAGGTAATATGTACCTAAACAAAAAGCAGGTCTGAAAATAACGGTCATTAGAGAAGTAGTTTAGTACTATGAACATCACTGTTTACGAAAAGCAAGAAAAGAAAAATTTGAGAGTCTTAAGTAAATGGCTACAGTAACATCATGTAAATGATGTACTCTCAAATTCTGCACTTGCTTTTTCTGAGTGGTTTCTAAGTGACATTTGATGCATGCATATTACACGTCAGCTTTCTCTTCAAGCAGCTCTAGATGTACTTTTACACAAACACGATCGAGGCTCAAAATCTTCATTACAAATCCGCAGTACAACGCTAAACTACTCTAGAAAAAAACGGTGTTTCAGCTGAAAATGTTACTGTATACAAGATTTTTTAATGATAGCAATAACAGGCAATCTTAGTTCCGTTGGATTGCTTTTGTACATTGTAAATACACGTGTAAAACAACAGCAGTATACAATCCTGTCAACTCAGGTACTCTACATTCCAAACGTCTGGTCTTGCCATGGGAATAAAAACCAACGCTAGCTGAATATTTGAAGATAAAACTAGCATTTGAATTCCTAATAGGACACTTCATTTTGTTGTTAGAATATCAAGTCGTACATTTCTCCAGTTGTAACGAAAGGAATGTAGTCAGCTTTAAAGTATGCAGTTCTTTGAGTATCTCCCAAATGACCGTTTCTGTCAGAAAAATTTAAGAAATCGATGAAGAGCTGGTAGCGGGAATGGCAGGAAGGATTGTTTTATCGTTGGAAAATCTGATGGGATTACTCTTCTCGTAGACATTCACATGCAATATTTACACACTTTATGGCACTGTTTGACTTTTTAAAATAAGGATAAACTTTATTCCAACGAGTTTAATCTAAGCAATGAGTTTACAACTTCAAAATTAATTCAAATGAAATGATACTTTGTTTTATGATTTTTATATTGGGATGAAGTATTAGTTAACTGTAAAGAAGTTATTGAAGAAATCTCATATGTCGGTGAACATTTAACTCTACGCTTATTTTTTACTGAAATTTATAAAACCAAGTATGCTTACAATTTTTTTAAAGAACGTATATGCGGTAAATTATTTTCTCTTTTAATAAAACGTGTGAAATAATCAACTTCTTGAGTTGCTCTTAAGTGTCATACGTTACAGTTAAGCATTACGACTAAAGCCTGACTTGTGTTTTACATTGCCCCTAAAAACAACTTAAAAAGGTTGCAACAAAAATATGCCATAAGGAATTCACATCCTAATTTACACGTGAAATTTCTCTTATCAGTGAAACCACTCATGAATATTTTTTAGCAACAAATATTGCCTGTCGTGAAACTGAAATGTCTCATCGGTTGCATCGATTTATCATGTTGACATTTTTATTCTCATTATTCACCTATGTATTTTCACCACAACCTAATATGATCAAAATCTATGTTTAAAATCCAGGTAGTATTTCTGAAATTGAATATTTTGTGATGTCCATAAAACGATTGATTGATTTTACTTGGAACATTTATGTGTTTGCTGGAATCCGCTTCAAGAAATTGAATACATTGTAAACAAGCTGGAAGTTGGGTGTGATGCATATTATTATCGAAGGAAATTCTCACTTTCCCTTCAATTTTGTATGCATGTTCGTCCAAAGACATCCAATTTTATTTCATGTCAATTTCCCGGATACGCTATTTCCTCCATTCCTTTCTTCTCACTACCCAACCCTCATTTTCTTCAGCTTCTTTCAAATTGTAAAGTAGCACTTTCCAAACTTCATGTTTTTCAACTCTTTTCTAAACGTGACTACAATCCGAGTAGCCTTCTAGAAAGAAAACCTTTGTGAGATAAAAGTTCAAACTTTATTCATTGAACTGAGGAATCTTTTACAAATGAAAAGAAAAGTGAATAGGACAACTCAAACATGCAAATTTAATTGGGAAGATTAAACATTTGAAAAATTTCTTCCCGTATTAAAAATCATTCAAAATTGAAGCGGTCAAATATTTTCATAATATATGCAATTGGTGGTAGTATTTATGCCAGCTATAAAAATCTAAGAAGCGCTTGAATACAAACCAAAAATATCAGCAGAATACCTGCTCGTGTTTAGCTTAGGTTTGGCAGTGAACACAGTTTTAAAAAACATAAGAAGCAACATTTCTCCAGGATTTCTGCCATAAAGACAGGCAAAAGTACTTCTACGTTTATTCAAGATGATATAGCAGATTTGGGTGATATGAATCTGAAGGAGTAAAAGCATGCGGAATAATTTATGTGTGTTTCATCTCAGCACCGGGAGCTCAACGTTTGTCGTGTAGAGAAATAAATGTGCTCGTTATCTCACAAGAGAAATGATAAAGTGCTCGACCACAATCCCAGGATAATGGAAGACGGAAGGAGTGACAATGAATATTTTATTGGGCAAGCATTCAAGTAGTTCACACGACGACACTCTTTTCACGAAAGAAAGTCCTGTGCTCTCCTTCAGCCCCAAACTTTCACCAAAAACCACACAAAGATTGCAAACATGCTTTCGTGTTGTCGTATAAAAACAGTACTGAATTTGGTTTCACATATATACTAATATAAAACTGTACACTATATTTTACAACCTGACTACCATGTCATTAAGTTGTTGATTAGTCTACTGCACAAGAAATATTTTTGTATGCTAAAACAGTAAAATCAAAACCGAAATAAAAGTGCAACAGGATATGTTCTTTTTATCTGTTCTATCGCCAAAATATTCATTTGCTCATTTGAAGCGCATAAAAAGAAATAAAACTGTGGCAGATGAAATAATAGCTTTATGACTTTCATTTTTTCTTATTTCTGAGCAAAAAGGAGAAATCGTGGCGTTCTCATTTTTTCCATAAGCTTTATTGCTCTGCGCTATATAACATGTAGTGCATGGTAACATTGATAAATTGCCATTACCAACCATTGGTAAAAATGGAAGGAGCACTCCTGACTTATGAAAAATATATTTTCCTGTCATGTGTTTCTTTTATCTGCTCTCGTTTATAGTAGAGGTGTATGTACAAGAATAAATGGCATTGTAATGTCATTGGTCATATAACTCAATACATTTAGCTCCTAACTCGTAAGCTCCGTATTATAGAGTCAGCATTAAAATCACAGACAAAAGTTTGCTATACTGAATTCGTGCATATAAAAATTAAGAGCAATACAAACGCAAATAATATAAAACTTAATCTTATGTATAATTTTTACAACCTTACAAGAAACCAAAGACTTCTAGACATTTTATTTTAATCTAGTTTACAAAAAAAATTACCCGGTATTTATTGGTTTAGGTGTTAGAAATACAAATAAACATATTATTTCGATAAAATATTTAGAACAGCTATTCATGACTAGGATATTAGGATCGAAAACGCGAATGTGCAATTTTAGTGTCATTTATTCCACTATATTTTATAAACTATTATTCCTCTTGATATAATTTACATACGCTTATGCACGCAGCAAAATACTAGACTTGAGTTTTTGTATAAAAAGCAATGCTTATTTCCATCCTGAAACGTACATTTCACTATAAAGCTTTCACAGCATTTTATTAGCCTATCCAAGTTAAAGGAATGACCACCTTCACAACTTTTCCTTAGTCTGCAATAAAAGTGGCTATATAATTAAGTATTTATTACGACGCATGCCGCAGTGCCAGCATCTTTAAGAAGCAATCTAAAACTCTAGTAACATCAGAGAATATGTTACTGCTACGAAAGGATACGAAGAAAATGTAATCCTAGCCTTTGATCAAGCTCATAATAATAAATTTTAGAAAACGATTCTAGCTTTTACGAGAGACTTTCATGTGTAGCTAAACCGGCGTTGAAGTGAACGAAAGGAAATTAAAACTGGCTTCAATAAATTTCCTCTTTTTAATTCAGGCGCTGCCATTCGATGACATTCTTCTTTTCGTACAGGTTTGTGCAGACTTTTAATTTACAAAACCATAGAAAAACTTTCTATTTTGTTGCATGAAAGATCATTTTGAATATTTAATAGCGTCACAATTTAGACAAAAATTCTTTACATTTTCAACCTATTCTGTTCTCGCTCTTACAACAAAGAACACAGTTCTCTGTAAACAAAATCTTAGCAAGACAGCAAGCCTATTCCTCGTAATGACATGAAAAGGTCCCGCGTGAATCTTAATAATTTGTAGAGACTTTGTAATTCGCTGAATATTTTTTAATTTTTCGCTATTACCACTCTTTCTGGTTTTCCAAGTTCTTAATATTCTATCCGATAGTGAAATAGTATTGCTGGCAAAGTCAAGCACGCTACCTACCACCACCACAATCACAATTCCGTAAGTAATTACAAATGCGTTAATGATATTAGGGAGATTAGGTCGATATTGTATAGTGCTGTACAAACAGATAATTAGCCATGACACAAAACAAGTCTGCAAAAGTGGAATTATAAGTTGAAATGTTTGATTTGTAAGTTGGGCGAACAATTGCACTTTCAAATACAGCTGGGTAAGCCTTAGTTGCTCTTTAAAACAGAGAAACATATTTTTGTTGATAAACCTGTAAACAAAAATAAATAAAATCATACATACATCCTAAGTCAATAAATTACATTATGCAAATTTTACCGTATTATTTTCAGAAATTTCACAATTGTCGCAAATGCCAGTAATACCGATGACAGTATTGCAGATCCAATTGTTATACAAAGCATACAACAGAACGACTCAAAAATGTAAACGAATATCTTGAACGGCCACCAAGAGCATGGGCTTCTGCCTTGGTGACAGAGTTCAGTGTCAGGACAAAAGATTCTGGAGAGAAGTTGATGCTCACAAGGCCAAATAACTGTGACTAAAGGAGGAATGCAGGGTAAGAAAATACAGATTACGAAAGCAGCAGGAATCAGTATATTTTCAAAACCTCTCCAGCGGAAACCGTCTAATCGTTTTGCGAACACTGCAAAAGAAAAAAAGAAAAAAAACTTAAGAATTATTGTTTTAATTCTAATTTATTGATTACATGACAACTTACTTATTTTCTCGCGTGAACCAAACTTTTGCAGATTGTTGAGAAGAGTGACAAAATCATCCGCACGGTAGAAATTTGTGAGCATGACGAACATAGAACAACTATACATGACGATAAGCAAAATGTGAACTAGTTTTAAGATAAGAGCTGTTGAAAATGATGATCCATCTGTTTGAAATTCGTCTTTAGTGGTGGATATCAATTGCAGCTTGTAAACTGCGTTAAGAAATGGAAGAAAAGAAAAGACTGTCCAAAATATCAACAATTTCGGTTTTATAGCTTGTAGAGGATTTTTGATGGAGTTACTAATGTGAGTAGTTTCCAGCTCAAAGCGTTCATGAGTTGGGCACCATATTATTGGTGTAGAAAAAATAAAGCTTGAAATATTTACTTGCGTTCGTAATATTTTCAAACTTATGTTCGCGCTCATTTCAATTCGGAGAAGTTTATGTTTTAGGAAATATACTGTGCAGAATTTTATGAAGAGAACGTCTGCTTTGTTTAAAGAGATGTGAGTGATT
Organism: Willowsia buskii; assembly: GCA_034700685.1. NCBI lineage: Eukaryota > Metazoa > Arthropoda > Collembola > Entomobryomorpha > Entomobryidae > Willowsia > Willowsia buskii. The sequence continues at coordinate 19,061 of JAQIXW010000598.1, forward strand.
GTGCCTCATTTTCTTAAGTAACCCGTGGAGTATACCTATAATGTTAATGTTAAAGTGAGCAGAGCAATTAGTCAGGCAGATAGGAACTGCAAAAAAATATATAGACTGTGGAAAATAATAATTAATAATTATGTATTTAATTGAGTTATGCGCTGTGTAGCCAAAGTTATTTCAAATTGTTGGGAAGCATAAAATTAGATTAAATGATACCTTAAGAATTACTAGATAGTACTGAACAATTTTCTAGCGACAAATTCTTCGTAAATATTTAATCAAATAGAAGTCAATATCCCCAAATTACAATGATTTTCCAATATGTCTTTTTCTTCTCTACGTATAAATGGTAATTCCATGTTAGAGTCATTGGCAGTATGTATAATTATCAAAAAAAAAAATAACTCCTAGGACAAAATAGTAAATATTTTATGACAATTATTGTAATTCTTGTTTCTTTGAACAATATTCTGAAAGTAATTTTCTTTGTTTTATTCAGGCTTGGGTAATCACGAATTAGAATCACCAATACTTAGTCCGAGATTAGTGATTAAGTTAATCACTTAATCACCAATCCCACTTCAGATTTTTTACATTTAATCACAATCACTAATCTCGAAACCAGCAACCTTTAATCCCCGCTAATCACTTAATCACTGAGGTAGGGAGGTTCAGCCTAAGAAAATTGATAATGCGGCCAAGCAGAGCTAGTATGACTGACGAAACGTTTTCACAATTATCATTCTTGAAATTTAATTATAATATTTAGTACCTATTTGTGATGTACTGTTAAAAAATTACCCGTGATATATTATTAATACATTTGTATTTGTTTGTTCCTACATTACATTACCAAAGTAAATTAATCACTAATCCTAATCCAACTTGTATTTTCGTTTAACATTTAATCACCTAATCACCGGTGATTGGGATTGATTTTAATCACCAATCACCAATCACGATTAAAAACAGAACCTTCATTTAATCACAATCACTAATCACTTGACAAAATTTTGGTGATTACCCAAGCCTGGTTTTATTTAACGTTTAATTAAAGCTTCCTACTGTACAAAGTAATAGCTACAATAACCTGGGTTTCTGTGACGTTATCCTTTCATAAGAAATTCAAAGTTTAGCCTTATTTTTTCGATCAATAAGATGTGCACTGATTTTTTAAGTGGTTAACATCGACATTTGTCTGTGCAACATTCTTCAAAACTTTTGTGGAACAAGCAAGCCTTTCATGTGACATCTATAGTATTACCCCGACTTCCTGTGCGTGCACACGAATTATTTTCAATTGTGCAATTTTAAAAAGTGCTATAAATAAACTAATGCACGATCATCGATGTCTGAGATGTGAAAAATACTCATCCAAACAAACCATTTGGTTTGACATAGACTTTGTGTAAATTGTGTATTCCTCCGGTATCCTAGCAAAAAATAACAGTTGACATTGTCATTATTTTGCTTAGAATAGAACCGTAAATCATGCAGAATAAAAACCTGACATCAGACAGAGCAGACTTCTCTTTTCCCTTGAGAGCAAATAATATGCTTTCATGTCACCTCTGACAATGTAATTTGGGCGGTATTTGCACAAAAGAACAAATGTATTATATTATGATACCTAAGCTACATAGTGTCTTTCACAAAGGAGACCTGTCAAGAAGCCGGATATTTGTGATCAAGAGATCAAACGCCGTATGGTTTTGATTCGGACGTATAATAAGTGAAAACAAGCACATCTAGTGAACAGCTATCAGTGCCCATATTATGTAATAGCAACGGGAATTTTTTCCAATGAAATTTTCCAACTGATACAATGCATAAATCTGGTAAAACACATAAAATTTAGTCGAATATATTGCTGAAGTGTGTACTAATATTGTAAATATGAAAAAGGTGGTAATAAATAAAATGCATGGGTTTAAACTTAATTGATGGCTTATTGCATTTTATTGTTATTCATACACTGGTACTACATAATGTACAAAATTTACAACACGTCTGATAATTCAGCACCAAAGAAATATTATAAATGCATTGAACAATACTCATCTGATAAGGTGGAAATCTAGTATTTTATTTTATTACATATATGTGCCGTAACATTTTTCAAGTCTTTCCCTTAAAAAACGGCAATAAAAATCTTCATTTGACCTATGTGTTTGCATTGCTCCTCATAAAACGAAAGATTAGAAGGAAAGGAAAAGGTAATTTATTATTCATTACTCTGCAGATATTACGAAAGGGAATGTCGCACAGTTCCAGGATGAGTTGTGTGGGGAAAATGCAACGTAGTATCTCTTTCAACGGCGGCTTTATGTCTACGAAAGCTTTACACGGATGAGTAAAATTTTAAATCAGTTGGGTCTCTAACAGCGGCACTATTTCTTACCCTACAAGGTTTCTACTTTGAAGAAATAATTTATTTCCATCTCCCTACTCTGCGGTTCTCAATATGTTTGCTTTGTTTAGTCCATATTCAGCCTCTCAATTGTCTTCTCATCTGGAAAGATGAATAATTTTGTGTTTACCAGCTATAAAATATTTGTGCTGGTGGTCTTTCTTAATATGGGACTTTGCAAATAATCTGCCCATTTACAATTTATGAGTTTCAAGCAAACGCTGTTGCAAAGCAAGTAGAATGTCAAGGATCCAGAATATAAATTTTTAACTGTGTACAATGCTGTGTACATTGCAATTTTTAGTGAATTCGTTCACAAGAGTATAAAGTGTGGTTGCTAATGAAAAATATTTTGTCCCTGTTGTATAAATGATACATATGTAGTAATGTAGTTCCACGAAGATATTTTGACAACAAATTGTAATGCACATGCTTGAGTTATTGCGCTTTTGTAGTTTTGTTATTTCTATTATTTGAGCATTTTTCAATTGCGTTCAGGTATGGAAACCATTTCGCTTATTGTTAGTAGCACTAGGAACTCATCAAAACTCGTCGGCGTTGAGCTCGCTTGAGAGATCAAAGAACCACCACAAAAGCGTAGCTATTAAAAATTCTTTGTTGCGAACGAAAATTGTTTTGACAACGAAATGAGCAGAGATAGTTTCCAGTAGAACAAACTACGCTCCATATTATACGCATTTGTTTATTATATGAGCTGCTGATTTGTTCATACATACAATTGTCTCCATTGAAAAATATTTTTTGAAATTCCAAGTTTGTTTAAGAGTATTTAAATTTTATAGTTGATTCACATTGTTTTTTAGGAAAGTACTAGTAACAGGTAACAGGTTTCATCATATTTTTTAAAACTGTACGTGGGTCCATTGATATCTAATCACTGATGTGAAAGAATGATCCATTATGATTTTGTTTCAAAACTGCATTGTAATGATGAAATGAAGAAAGCCTGCAATTTAAAAACGTTTCCATTTTTTTATCAAGAATTTGGCTTTCCCTTTATATTCGCTAAGAGTTTCCTGTAATGTAATAACTTTCCCTTTTTCACTTTTTTCTTACTTTCCTCAGTTTATAAAGTTTTCGTTCCGCATGAGTAAATGTGAAAAAAACTTTTCGGCTTTTACACCACTTTGTCCTTAGTCGGGAAAATGAATAATCGCTCACTAAAGATACGTGTCAAGCACGTAACACAAGACGTTTTGAGTAGCGATTATAATTAGATAATATATTAGTCATAAAGTAATTATTAACGTCCAATTACATTTTCACAATTGCCCTCATAAAGCTTATACTTCGTTTTAGGTTTCCAGTTATATTCTTTGTCAATTCTTTCATTGCGTTTTTTTGTTTTTTCCAAGTCTGAGAAATTCTTTGATCGATTCCTAAGATACGAGATAAAAGGCTAATGCAATTAGTTAGAATCTACAACTTCCAGGAAACGTCTGAACATATCATCTTCTTCCAAACTTTTCATTTATCCTAACGTGTAAAGTGTAAAGATTTCATTTCAACCGTTCCTTTATTTCGATATCCCATTAATTAATTTAATAGAGTATCTAAATTTTGCAATTAACAGATACTTAATCACCATTTATCATTTGATGGCTCTTTTTGAAACATTTGGTTCTTTCTGGTTACATCAAGTATCTCTCAATATTTTTTAGGCAGAAAAACAACTTTCACAAAAGCAAAAAGAATCCTTGCTTAAGTGACAAACTTTTTGAACGTTCAGCTTTCCAAAAAAGTTGCTGTATTTTAAATGAAACCAAGTGAAACGATTATATTAACTTTAGTGCAGAGAAAGTAAAAAACCTATCATGCATGCAAATGGACACTTTGTTAGGGTAGTATTCCATTAAAGGAGATAATGGTCAAACAGCTATGATGCATGTCATTCAAGTATCTCCACTGAAGCAAATTTCCGTAAAACCGCGTAGTAAACAACATCACATTGCCAAAAGCCAAACTGTGAATATGAGACTCTTCACACAAATGTATGCAAATCATCATTATTTATGCATGCAACATTACCTAGTAAAATACCAAGTGGACATATCGGTACATAAGGTATATATCGGATTTGCAATTCAAATTTTCTAAAGTGACAGTCGATTACGGCAAATTGAGACTTACAGCAAGCGCAATTTTGTGGTGTGGCTATCATTAAGCAGATTGTGTGGGCAAAACGATGATTCAAATGCCAATGAATTTTATCTGAATTCTATGACATTAAGTTGCTGCTACTTATCCATAAAAATTCAGTATGAGAAAGTGACATGAAGCAAACAGTATTAGAACTCTGATGTGCTAAAAAATTTACCAATATTTAGGTTTTAATAATATTTTTTTTTTGTTTTTGTAAAAAAAATTGTTTCAATTTTGAAAAACAACTTTAGACAAATTCTAGATTTTGTTCTACAGAGCTGTGTTACTGAAAATCCAAAGGTTTTTATTAAAAGCTAATAATAGATTTTTAGCATTACACATCCTGAACAAGACCTGCAACGCGAGCCGTGTGAATAGTGTTTTGTTTTCCATCATCATAAACTTACCATGAAAACACGGGCCTTGGATTTGCAAATAATAGGGAGAGAAATAATAGGGAAGAAAGGCGAAGGGAGTGAACGACTTGGAATAAAATCCATTTAATGATGGCCATTACCATAAACTCAGTCTGGTTTTGATCTGAACAAAAGGAAGCACAGTGTGCGTAATTGTAACATGAAGGTGTCAATAATTCCATTAGTGTCTTCGCACGCTTTTATTACATATTGCCTGAAAGATTGCAGAATCGTAATAGGCTCTACCTGGTACTAAACTAGCTAATGTTTCAATAAACTAAGGCGTCAACTAAATCCTTTTTTATTCTGCATATTGCATCCGGTCGCTATAATATTATAAATTTATGATATAAGCTTACTTAGCTCATAGGTAAATATAACAATTTCACGGATCCACGTGGGTTTGGATGGAAATCAATGTAATATATTGTTGCATTCTTACGAATACACTGTTCCAGTGAAAATAGACGAATAAAGCCAGTGAGAAGAAGTAGATGCCCTGGTGTCAAACCTTAATTTTGATATTTCACGAACTGCCCTTCAAAACATCTGTAGCTTGCCAACACATGTTTCTCATTGACAAACTTCACCAGTTCGCAGTCAATATTATATGGTTTTTAAAAACCTTGTGTGAAAATTCACTACGATAGAAATGATTCTTCCAAGCAGCCAATATTTTTCAGCTAGCAGCTGCAAGTTTTAATGATAAGTTTACTTCAACATATAGGCAGAAATGCATGGGAAACATTACGTTTCAACAATATTCTCTAAAGCATTTATCCAGTAGGTGGGAAGAGAAAGCAGGACAAGAGGAAGCTGTTGTCTTTGATCTATCAATGAATTAAAATTTTGTACCAAGATATTTTAACGGCATAATTGGATTCGTTTTTGTAATTTGCTTAAGTAGATTTTAGAGTACAGAAACGTAAATCTTAACAATTCACAGAAAATAATAGTTTCAGGAGTTCTTTTATAAATGGTTTAAGTACACAAACGGGATTTCAAAGAAAAAAACTAGAAGCATCTTCCATACTCTTTCATGCTGCTTGCTAATATAAAGTGTGAATACAAAGATTGGTGGACTTTTAACTTTAAAGGTTGAAAGCTTTCAGTTCTATTTAATTTATTATATTGACTGATGTTTAAATCAGTGTGTAGTAGATACATTGTACCATACATTTTGCTGGTCCTTGGGTTTTTACACATGAGCTGGTTCCGTAACTCATGCATATTCTATTTAGATAAAAAGGTAAATACTTTTTTTATATCCCTCAAGACAAACATTTACAGAGTAGCTACACGTTTTTACAGACATGCACCAGTTTTCAGTTTTCAGATGTTTACAGCATTAAGTAGATTTGAAGTATTTAAATTCGGAGAAATCAGAATAAGTTTCAATATTACGTTTAATATATATATTCTAAGTCTCCTGCGTAAAACTAGAGACATTTGTTATTTAGTTTTTAAAAAGAGTTTCAAGACACCCCAAAACATTGTTTGTCAATCTCTGGTAATTCATCTTTGTGCATAAACGGGTAACAAAACCAAGCAAAGACGGCAAGAGGAGAGACTCTTGGCTTGCTGGTTCTCCGAAACTAAATATTATATTTCAAAACGACAAAAAGTCTCTGAATCCTTGATGTATTTATTGATATGATGATAGACAATCTAAACGAAATGTTTTTGTTCCAAAGAATTAGTGGTACTTTACTATGTCTGGGACTTTCCCATTTCAGAAGACAAGGGAACAACACATTCAATCAAGCTTGGAATTTCTTAATCTACTGAGTCATTAATGTTGAGCAAGTGATGTCCTTTTTGACGCGACTACTTGGAGTGAGCAACAAAATATTTTCTTACCTTTATATTTGCTCTCAAAACTGCAAAACCAACAAATGGCTAGAATATATGTATTTAAGACTGAGTCATGATAATTATTGATTTTACTTTTATATTTTTTTTTGTTAACACCAGCAAGCTAGAAATGTATCCCAGAAATCCAGTTTTTATCGCTTTATAAAAATCCCACTGCCTAGTTTAAAGATTAACTCAAATCCTGCAGAGTGACAAGTTTTCCCATGTTCTCATCAAAGCCATCATGTCCCTTGAAAAACTCAAAACAGATGTCATTTTTACAGATGTAAAGCCTCTGAGCCCTTATTATCCAGAGAACATACAACAATCCTTCCGGTGAAAGCTTTAAAACCATAAATGCTCACTAGACATTGCCAAATCTCCTAAAACTACTTTTTAAACAAGTTCAAACGGACAATGGAGACAAACAAACGTGAGAAAACTTGTAAAATGGGGATAATTTCACCACTTGTGGAAATACTCTTCCTGTTTTTCTCTAGGCCCGTTAGAGGATTACTTGAGTGTCGCTGAGATAAAAGTTTGGAGAACAGTCTTTTTGTAAAAGTTTTTTTTTGAACACTTGTAGTGTAAGTTTTAGTCATAATAAAGCTTTTTAAAATGAAGACCCAAAATATGAAAAGCTCTACAATGTAATCCAACATAATTGTTTTAGTTCAATGACGTCATAATAAAACTATAAATTCTTAAATTGATATTCAATAATATTCAGTAAATTTTATTGCGATCCGTTGTAAAAGTTTGAAATGAGTAAAGATTAGAATTTTCCGGTTTTGTTTGAAAACTATCATAAAACCGTTTTTTTCTGAATGGCCCCAGTTGTATTTCTTTTTGTAATCACATATTTCCCTTGAACCTGATCCCACCTTGAAACTTTCCGAATTGGGCGGGAAATTACAAGCACCTACTCCAAAGAGGAAACATAATGGTAATGAGAAACTGAGATGGGGATCTCCACTAGGAACTCTTAAAGATGAAAAGTCTCTTGTGCTCAATTCTACCAGGAAACCAGACTAGTATTCTCTTGTGTTACATTCTCTGCGGAATGTTTTTTCTTCTCAAGTTATCACCAACCAACAGACACGAAATTTCACATCAAGATTGTGAGTGTCGGTGCTCCGAGAAAGTCGTCTTGAAAATGGAATTTTTCTTGGGAAGACTTCAAACTCAATAGATACCCAAGTTTTTTAGGAAGGTGGTGAGGTTTTAACATTGTTTACACTTTCTGTTTACACATTTCTTGTGATGACCTTGTTTGTTATCACATTTTTTTCTTTTGACGATCACACATGATATTTCACTAAAGGTTGACAACAGTGTTGGGGATCGGTATATAGCCGCGGTATCTGTATCGTTATCGGTACAACCTCTAATTACAGTCCGGTAAAGTT
>JAQIXW010000599.1:0-27294 GCA_034700685.1 Willowsia buskii
CCATTAAAATAAATATACAATTACGAATTACGATTCTAGTGGCCTTCTCGACCAAGGCATGCCATCATGGATGAAACCGGGTGGATATGGATTTTCGGGGTGTTATGAGAATCACAATTATTTCCGGAGATACGTCTTTTTGCGTCGCTGAGGATCAAAAATGCTAAAAAAAACTCTACTGTCCTTATTTGGATTGAATGAAATTTAAGATGCGTTGAATAAAAAAATAATGTATGTAGAGCTCTAGTTTTCAATCTGCATCAACTAAGAAAAGGGCGGGAATACCGAACCGTAGACATGACTGGTGACGCGAAGTAGAAACTGTGAGTCTTATGATACATCACAAATCGCAATTAAATCCACCATACCTTATTATAATTCCATGAGGATGAGCACAAGACACAATTCGAACAGTTATACTAAAAAACAGTAAAAAACATTCATACCAGACTCAACCTTTATCCCATTTCCTTCCATTAACGATAACAAATTGGTGCAGAATTTTGAACAATTCCTTGAAGGGAAATTCAAACTTGTAATAATTTAGTTAAAGCAGAATAGGCAATCATTGATTCTTGCGTAAATTGAAATTTATTTCCTCCTCCTACATTTGACCTGCGTAGTCTAGTCGAATGAAAACTGAATAACAGAATGTGATATAAATAATATGTCATATAAAGTATTTTATAACACAGAATACATTATAAGGAGAATCACAAAAGAGCATGTTTCCAATTATAAGTAGTGTCAGAATTCCAAACCTAAATCTACGTTGGGATTGGTCAATTGCTTCATTTCAAAAGTTATATCTTGCATGACAAAAATTATTCTCGTTTGGGTAGCCCCAACCCCGTTTAATGTTCAGAATTAACATATTGGTCTTTTTGAAATAAAAGATAATGGTTCGTTAAGCGATTACAGTACTGGTGCAACCGCTATATATAGTCCATTAAGCCATATTTTTTCACTTTTTTCAATATTCCGTTGGCCCGTCATTAGCTTACAAAAATATTCCTGAAAGCAAGTGCTCCTTTAATAGTTTGCTAAAGAATACAAACCTTTTCTGTGTTTTTTGTAATTTTTGGTAAAATTCAATAGTTTTATGGGAGAATGAAGACTTGATCTTGACTTTACATGTGGTGAGAACACAGAGAAAGAAAATGGGGGAGGTCCTCCAATATTTCAAATAAAATCCGGCGAGTCATTTGTACATTCTTGAATCCTCAATATGTCAGACATGAAGTTTTCTAAAATCGCTTCTTGGATTTTAAAGCGCTGATCTACACGGAATACACTTGGCCATCTTGTGAAGGAGGTTAGTGAAGCGAATGTTATTGACAAGCTTTTATAAAGCTGTGGATGAAAATAATGATTACAAAAAACTTGGATGGTACAGCACATGGTATTTCCCACCTCCGTTTAACTTTTATTCCTATTATGATATGATGTAAAAGAAGAAAGATGAAACTAAAGGAGACTTCTAAAATCGATAATTCTAAGTCTATTTAATTTCTTTCCATGAAAAAACAATTTTTTTTGGATGAACTGGTTGAATCTTTGGCCGATTTTGGTAATTTGAAGGACTGTGTCTGTGTGTACTTCGGAGACGGCTCACTAGCCCGTTCACGATGATCGATGACTGAAAGAGAGTGACTATTCGAAGAGTGACTGGAATATTTACCTTCAAACCCTCATCATAACGAATAACTTTATTTTTTGGTTTAAAAATTTCTAACATCCGCACTTATCAAATCGCAAGTAATATATTATAGACCCCAACTCTGATTAATTTTTTAATTCTTATTACGTTGTGTATTTAAAAACCAAAGCTGCATGCTCACCAAAGTGAACGATGTATCTCTATTGTAAGTAGAAACGGTAGTCAGCGCTAATGGATGAAAGAATAAGAATATAGGAGGGGGCAAACAATGGCACAATGCATTAAAATTTCCCCGCCGATTTTGTTTCCAAGTAAATCATGCTTCATGTCAAATAAAAACCGGGTTTATTTCATTATTTCCACCTTTTTGCTCGATTGTACACCCCAACTCCGTTTAATTTTCTGCCAGTGTCTGCCGCATCTTACAAGGAAACCTACCTTGTGTGGACATCCAAATCTTAATGAAAATTACCCTGTCAGATAGAGAATTTAATGGAGAATCTGAATATGTAAACATTTTTCCCGAAGGCGCAAACTTAAAGAAAGTTATGAGCAAAAATACGCGGACGGTCTTGCACTTTTGCATATGCATTATGCATGGATTCTAATGCACCTTCTTGTCTCCTACTCTTGTACTCCAAGGTTCTAACCATTCTACAGTATCGAGCCTATGCCTAGATGCAATCTGATGATCTCGAATGAACGCAGCAACTACACTTGTGTTGTTTCTCTTACTCGGCAAAGACTGACTGCCGACTAATCTTTAATTCATAAAGCATCTTTCCACACAAATGCTCACAATGTTCTTCTTTCTGCTTGCCTTTGCTCACCGCTGGCGCGGAAGAGCAGGGCAAAGTGATACGAAAGCTTGTAAGCTTTCCTACCTCATGCAATCGGTCCCAAATATGATCGAGTAAATAGTTAAACGAAGTTTTAATTTAAAAAAATTAGACACTATCCTACTACATTTTCTAAGAATTTCCAAACAGAAAAAAATATGTTGAACCGCTTATCAGCACTCTGAAATGCGCCTGCACTTCAAATTCCAAAAATTAAATTGAAATTCTTGAAATATTTGGCTTTTTTAACGGGAATACAGAGGGAATAGGGATAGAATTTTATTAGCTGGAATTGGGGATTTATATTTTTGAAACTACTTTCTGTTCATTTCTATTCATCCTATCAGAACTCTTATTCTGGAAAACATTCATAAAACTATCTGCTTTAAACAAACTCTGAAGACGAATCTTCTATGCAATAAATTAAAAACAATAAGAGCAAAATCATACCGGAGTTGAAACTAACCAAGCACCACTTATTAGGAACACGCATGATGAAGTTTCTAAAATAAAACAAATTAACGATTTAGACATGTAGCGAGAATGACTATCCAGAAGATATCCAAAAGGAGTGTCATGGGTGAGGAAAGGCGATCTGAACTGCGTATACGTTAGAATCGGTTCGTGTGAAATTACAAAAATGGGGTGCAGATCTACAACAAGGTTGTGTTCCCTCCATCTCCAAAATGATAACATTATTTAGGCCAGGACAGATAAGCAGCTTTTTTTCCTTCCTTACCATTTTGCTTTCTTGCTGGTCCATCGTGTGACCTATGAATACCGAAACGTCAAACTATCTGTTCTGCAATCTAATTCAACTATAAATGCATCAAGATTTGAATTGAATTTAAATTATTCTTATTATTGAATGTACTATATCCTCTTTTATCATCACTTACCAACCGAAAAAGTATTCCAACGCAGAATTCAATAGACACGTAATTGCTGCGACCCCGTATTCTGAAAACTTGAAACTGGAATGAATGAACTCTTCTAAAATCTAGTTCCTGAAAATTCTTACTGCGCTAGGCGGAGAGAAATGCAATTTTTTTTGATAAATGAAAAACGAAATTTGCGAAGGTATACCCACCTTGTACTTTGATGTGAGAACAGTGGCTGAAATTAATTTTAAAAAGGAGTCTCAGGTTCCGCAGGGGAATTGACGCTATTGGAAAGACGAAAAATTGACGAAAAAAAGTTGGATTAATTGATGAGCTCTCGTCAAACTTTCTTAAAGCTGATACCCTATTTTTGCCACTTATGTGAAAAAGGCACCTTGCAAATTATGCAGATACATACACATGACGTAAAAACTAAACGGTGTCGGGGCCAACCATGTAGCCATTTTGTTTTATCATCCAAATTTTTTCGTCATCCGCTATTTTCTAGACAATGCTTGAGTGTAATATTCCTTCCATTACCATCCATTCTTGAATCTACAGAATAGACTCCAGAGCAGCAAACATTACCAAAAGTGCTTCGTGTGCGGAAATGCAATGCGGATGTACATCGTTCACGATCATCACCTGAGGTGACCCAAATAGAGATACTGAATGATCAGAGTGACATGGAAAGAAACGCCGCATCCATCCGGACCCCTTTTTGAACACAGGTTTCTAGATCTCTAATCGTAAGAAACAAAATTAGCAAGTGAAACTGTGAAAGTAGCGGTTCCAGAAGACTTCATGTCAGACATATCGACGGTTCAAGGGTACAAAGACGACATGGTAGATTTCATTGGTAAAACAGAAACCTTCTCCTTTTCTGTCTGCGCATCAGAAAGAGCACTTTACAAATTACAGTTTAAGAAATGCTTTATAGCAATAAGTGGCACCCCCGCAGCAAAATTATGAGTCTCAAGTCACCCCACAAACATTTTGAAACCTCAACTTATTGTCTCAAGCTTAACCAAAACATATAAAAATCTCTAAAATTGAATTGAAAAATTTAAGACTATATACTCAAAGATTTAAATGAATTGGGTGTTAGTTGGAAGGTAATAAATCGATTTTTGAAAAAAAGAAAAAAAGAAAAGAAGAAAGAGAATGCGAAATGGTTGAGTGGACTTTACCCTATAGATCATACTAATAGAAGTTTTCCTTCTATTCAAAAGGAAATAATTTTTTTTTTTGCGGTGGGCAATCAAACGAAAGCTTACTTTTGACAATAGCCACATGTTGAACTAATTACAGACGATCAGAATAGTGGAAATGCGAGGGAGGTTTCACTTGAGTGGGTGCATGTGAAATCGGAAAAATTTATGTCTTAATTCTTGTCTAGTATTATTACCCGCTGGAAGTTTTTTCAACAATCGTGCAACCGTCCGCCGATTAGAACAATAGAACAATAGAAATTAGCATTTAGGCGGTGACCAAACCTTTGTGAATGGTTAAGGTCCCTGGAACGAAATCGTGTAGTCTCTACCTCCAAATGAAAACGGTGAAACTGGGAACATTATATTTTAGAACTTGAATTTTGAGTGAAGGAAAGAATACACATGACTCTGGGTATAACGGCTTAGTTTATAACGGTTTTAGGGATATACTGGCCGTAAGATTTTTGCCTTTCCCCATTTACGACAATGTCAATCGATACAGACTATAACGGTCTTGGGCTATACCGGCCAAATTTTATGCCGTTATAGAGAGAGTCGACTGTATAATACTTTTACCTTTTGTATTTACTTATCCATCTATACAGATTCCATTTTCTAATGCGACGAACGAATTTTTTAAAGTATTTTAGGCTCACATCAAAAATTTGAAGTAATCATCTCTTTGGTTATGAAACCGATAGATTTAAAATAAAGATTAAACGGAGTTGGGACTCGCAATTCAAAACTAGAATTTTGACATGCGAGGTATTTAAATTAATATTTTTAAACAATTTTTTCAAAGAATAGCATGACTACAGAGATGATGATGACGGATAAACTTTAAATCATTCTGCTTATCAAAGGCAGATAAGAGTATTCACAGGTGGTGCTGCACTGCTTGCGGAGCTGCCTCCTCGGCCAGACCTGGAACATGAGATCTTTCAAAGAACCGTACCCTTCAAAATCAAAATAAAAAAGGAAGTCTCCATTCTCCCAAAAAAACATTTGTTGAAAATTACAAAATAAGGCATCCAATTTTTCAGGTACATAAAATCTGGCAGTCAGGTTCATATTTTAAGGAGTTTTGGTCCATGTTGCAAAAAAATCGAAAACTGGTAACGATTCCTTTGTTTTATGGTGCTAAGTCATTTATAATAACAATGAGTGATGAGTGATGAGGAGAGTTTTTATTGATTCTGCAACATTGTTGAATTGGGCAACTTATACAATTCCATCCCAAATTTGAGTTTGAGATTCCCAATTGAAACTAAATATCTTGCCTCTTGTGATTGTACTGCTTATCAAGGATGATAGACTTATACCCGGAATGAATGCGCTCACTCAAAGAAGCACCTAAAGATGAACAGGGGTAGAAGGATTATAATTTCATGTTTTATGTGTTGGTTGAACCTAACTCAGAAACTTTTACTTCAGCCATCACTAATCAACTTAGCTTTATGCATATCTGTGTGTATCGTATCCAAGAAAGTAACAGAACCAAATTTAAACGCAGTTGACACTGACTACATCGCATTAAATTTTTTGACTAGCATGATGTTTCTATTCTACCCTTCTAATTAACTTTTCAATCATACCCTCCATCTTTCAGAATCGCCCAGGCTACCGGACCCTGTCAAGGGGCAAAATTCAATTGCCCCTAGATATGATTGGCAAGGAGGGTCGAACCACTGCTTAAGTCAATAACCCATTTTATTACTATTACACATAATGATTTTCAGAAATAGGTCCTAAATCCTTTGGGAAAAGTGCAAAGACCAATGCCAATCTGTTCATCGACCTGATTTCTCGCTTTCGAAAATTGTAAGGAAAATAGTGGAACTGAGAATCGACATAATATTTTAGAACTGGAGCAAATCATTAATTCCAAGAGTATCTGAAAACCTGTTTTTTTCTCAGGAAGAAACCGGTGGAAAGAAAATTGAAAAGTAAGTGGCTTTTGTGAGTGGGGGAATAAATGCACAGTAAAAAGACATGACTGGCAAGCTGGGTCATTGATTTGGATACTCAATTTGGAGGTTCCAAATACCGGGTTTGTTTTTCTAAGGAAGAAACTTGCGGAAAGGAAATTGATAGATAAGCGGCTTCTTGGAGTGGAGGGAAGAAAGAGCATAATATTTTCACAAAAAAAACAGAAAGCTCTGTGAAAGAAGAAATTTAAGTTGTTAAGTGGATAATTACTAAAATTAAAATTAAACGGGATTCTCACGTTACCCCAGGAATCATTTGTATTCTTAAACGTGTTCATCGAACACACAAATATCAAAAACATCTCTTTCTCCGGTTAATTAGGAACTCGAAAATATTTTTCAAGCGTGTATATTTATGCTGAAATCTGTGTGCAACTACTTTGTTCTAAAATTCATTCACTGATCAAAAGAATTAACAGGATATTTTTTTCTGAAAATGATCCCTCTTTTGTTTTTTATTCGTCACACCGTACTCCGTTTGAATTAGCCTCAAGCTATCCGAAGACCAACAAATAACCTACCAGTTACTATACCAAAATATGCTGGATAAAAAATTTAAACGGAGTTGAAGCTCACAAAGCAACCCTAGAATTTTGAAATGAGAAGTATTTAAATTAATATTTTTTTAGTAAATTTCCAAAGAATAGCAAGAATATCGTGATTATGATGATTGATCAGCTTCCAATCATTCTGCTTATCAAGGACAGATAAGAGCACTCAAAAGTGGTGCTGCACCGCTTGCTGCGCTGCCACCTCCGCCCTCCGCCAGAACATGAGACCTCACTGAGGGAGCCGTACGTTTAAAAATAGAATGAAATGGAAGTCTTAATTCTCTCCAAAAACTATTGAAATTCAATTAATGTTACAAAGTAATAATATATAGCCTATTATCACTTTTATAATAATTCCTGCAATTCCCAGCATAACGAATTAATTAAAACAACTTTCTTGTCGTTAGCAGCGTGGATCTATCGCTTTGAGAAAATGAAAAGGGTATTGTGAATATAAAGAATTTTGCTGAGTGGACTGGCGGTAAAATTTCCGGTTCCGGAAAATCCGTATGTTTCCATTAAAACTTTAAAAGCATTAATGGCATCTTTGGCTAGTTAAGCATATGAAAATATTGAGATAGGAATTTTAAAAAAATATTAATTGCTAGTGGATTTCGTAGTTTCGTAGAAAAATACATTTTTGTGTTTTAAAACTGTAATTATCAACTTTTTTGAAAATTTGAAAAAAATGTAATCTCAGTTGCTTATTGTCTATCGAATGCAAAAAGTTTCATTTTGATAGCTTGTTTAGTTTTCGAATAAAACAGAGCTACTTTTTAACTATTTTCAACACAAATTTGCTCATAACTTCCATAAATTTGGTCGTACGGACCTGCAATTTTGTGCATGGGCCTTCTCTAATGAAGGCGCACAACATATATAATTTTCACAAAAATCAAAAATTCGCGTGGTTTGGCTAGGTCGAAAATAAAAAAAGCTACAAATTTGTTAGATTTAACGTACATTCCTAAAGCTGCCTTACACACTTGAACCATTGAATGTAATGTGAAGATAACGTAATGTGTATCGTGAAGAACAAAAATACTAAAACATTGAACTCTTTTTATTTGGATTAATTGAATTTGAAGGTGCATTACATTACAAATAGTGCATGTATTTCTAGCTCTCCACCTGCAAGAACTAATAAAAGGCCTTTCATTTCATAATGAACCCAAGAGATGAATAGTGAAGCAAAGACGCATCTCCAGAAGTCTCACGAGACCCCAGAAATCCAAATACAATCCACCACACCTTCATATAATCCCATAAGGCGGTGCAAACGGCCCTATCCGAAAATAAATTGGAATTCCAAGTTCTTGATTCTCCAAAAGCTAAATTAAGAATAATTAGAATTTTTGTAATCCAGAGAACAATTTGGGATATTTTATAAGCAGAATAGATATTGACTTACAGCAGTTGAGCAATTTGCAGATCGGAGAAATATTTATAAAAAAAGAGTATATTTAGATGCTAGCTTTTACTTGAGAATTGGAAAGTGATTTCAATGTGGATATGATCCAGTTATAAAATCAGGGATATTGGTAAGAGTTCTCATGTCTGCTAAAAAGTGCCATATGAGGGGAGTTGCCGAGTTGCCTGTGAAATTCAAATTAATTCACGTTCATGATGCAACAAGGAAAGCAGAATCATCGCAGGAATGACCAACTGATCTGAGATTATTCCTTCCAATACGGTTTTTTCTCGATGACATATTACAACAACTCACACGGACAATATGCAAAAAACATTGAGACGCAGTATCAATCTGTATAACTTTGGATTCAAACATGACAAGAATAAAAACAGAGTTGAGGCTCGCGATTTGAAACTTATAAATTGCTTCGTCATGAAGGTATGGAGCGTTACTTTCATTAAACTCACTTGAAACACAGATACATGTGTGGGAGCTCAGTTCAGCAACCTGAGAATGAAAAGTGTGTCGCAAACACTGGCGCTCCCATCTGCCTTCGGATTCCAAATCGACCTCTAATCTTACTCATGATACTAAAAGATCATTTACTGCACGTTTCTAGAAAAGTAAGTTCCTAGACGGAATATTTCTAGAATCTAGTTACCAGAGAGGAAAGTTTCTAGAAGACATTTTTCTAGAATTTGGTTCCCAGAAGAGGTAAGCTCCGATATGGATAAAATTCCTAGAATTGGTAAATTCTCATGTATGTCTTATTCCTCGAGAGGAAAATTTCTAATAGGACATACGAAATTTTTCATTCACACAATCGTCGTTTAATATCCAAATCAGGAGGGATAATATTACAGTTAAAAGTCGGTTCTCTGGAGTTCCAACTTTTTCTCCCGTTTCTAACCTTTTAACTAAAAAAATACATAATCAACGTAAAGACCTCAGCAAAATATTTCAATATATAGATATGAAAAAAATTCCTTTTCATCAATATATTTAACCCTAGTATCTAGTAACACTGGTTGTAGGTTTTTTTAAATACCCTGCCCCCTGCTAAAGAAGCATCTAATGAATATCATTCCGCTTTTAATTCAAATGGAACTTTAGAAGAACGTTTAACTGCATTTTCATTATGGAGAACCTGATTACCTAGACGATGAAAACAACATTTTTCTTTAAAATTGGCAGGGGATCCTAAGCAGTAAATATAGGGACCATTTTAAATGACATACGTTATCTTAGGGTAAAAAAGCTAACTATCCCGAGTTTTTAGCTGAAACTAACTGTTAACTTAAAATCATGTATCTGGTGATAGTGATCATCATTCTCACCTTCTGTCTGCTACTTTCAAGGTAAATGGAGGGAGGGGGAGGGTGTGGAGGTTATTTAAATGCTTGAAAACGAAGTATTTCTCTCGCACAGTAGGGTTTAGTAAGCCCCAGCTAGAAGAGCTAGGTAAAGGTTGCGATGAAATAAATTGAAGAATAATTAAGTACTCTGTGATGAAATCATTAGTATCATAACTTTATCGATTTTGAGGTTACCCATCGAGAAAAGTTGATCTCTTTCATATATCAAAATACAAAACTAGGCTCATAATTTAGGCTTCAACACCGTTTAGTTTTATCCGTTACAGATTCTGGATCACATGAAGTAAAGATCGCCAGATCACTAAATGCTGACGCAGTGTGAGCACATCAACTTTTCTAGTTCCACTTGTGAAAATGTAAAATATACTTTGGTATGATAGACAGAAGCAGAAAAATAGAGCAAATTGCATAAAACAGTTAAAATTTGGGGAGCCCAGAAACAATTATATCTGAAATTACTGATATTTCTATCACGTTATCACAATTCAACCCATCTATTATTAATGAACTGTACATCTATAATTGCTTTCAGCCATCTTAAAAATTAGTACACAAAATGCATAGCCAAACACCGCCATGATGCTTTTTGCCAGTCAACCTCTATTCTACTTCTTTCCATAAAGGAACCGATTTGTCTCGAATTTTTACTGTTTCATTGAATCTTCATAATTGGAGTAACTTTTGGGAAAAACGAGACATGCACTCAATTTTGCAGATACCGCTCACCTTTATCCATCCATCGATTAGTCGAAAAGCTTAAGTGCAAACGCATTTCAGAGCGCTTGTAAATACAAAAAAATTTAAGCAGCTATCATGTCTTTGAAGTGTATACAAACGATTTAGGGATTGATGGAATTTTTATAGGCTTATAAGGTTTATGAAAGCGTTGAAGATTCCGAAAGATTTACAGGGGCATTGTGAGAATCCCATATTGAGGCACATCCCAATTATTCAAACTTGTGTGCTATTGAGTGTCCAATTGTTGAGCATCCAAATTATTCTATTTAGCAATATTTTTCTATGGCGCCAACTTGATAGGGATGCAACTATTTAGCGTAATAACGAAGAAACATATTACATTTCGGAAATTAAAATAAAGTTTTATAATACTAAGCATTTTCAATTAAAGTTTTGGAATGATCCTGGGTTCACTAGAGACTAATTACCTTTGGATATGAAAATCCGCACGATAATGGGATTTAAGTTCTTCCACATTTTGAAATAAAAACAAAAAATATCTAGAATTTTAATAGTTTTATTTCGTGCTCTATGGCTTTGGGGTACACTGAGACTTTGCTTACTTCATAGCTGCTTAACTGTTTGTCGAAATATTTAGGTAGCAGGGATTTTTCACTTTAGCCTCACTGATGACCAATGACTTAAAAAATGGATGACCAATCATTATGGTTTTTCACCCAACGCCGTTTATTTTTTATACGCTCTGTGTAATGTCCATGGCATCGACTGATACCAACCACGTTTCTTAGACTGAAGAAAAAGCAATTTCCTAATTTAGCATTAATATATTTATATTGAATGAGCTATTCTTTTCGCTTTCTTTTCTCATTTTTTCTTCAATCTTTCCTCAATAGCGTAAAATTTCCCGGTGTCTAGTTTACTAGGATGCCAAGTTTTTTCAGGAATGTAATAATTCATTTGTAAGTGACATTGTAAATGAAGCGGCTCTGGACGACGTCATGGCAGTCGATATCGATGGTTCAAGGCTACGTAGAAAACTTGGAGTTCATCGAAAATATTAGAGAACGTCCTCAATTTCCTTTTCTATATGTGCTCATCAGAAGGAAAACTTGTCAATATCGTCGTAACACCATATAAAATTCTTACAAGTTTTTGAAAGAGCAGTCCCAGAAAGGTTTGCTGCAGTAAGTGCTAGTGGTCAAAAAAGTGCGATTCTCATGTTAAGTATCTCCGTACAAACATGTTAAAATCTTCATTGATTCTTTCAAGCTTAACAAAAAAAAGAGAGAAGTCTGGCAAAATAAGCACGCATACCTGTTAAATTCAAATCATCTTGTATTTTTAGTGGAATTTTACCTAAAAATGGAGTAAAACACAAGTAAAGTTTGCGTTCTACCCAAAACAGAAAGCCAATTAGATTCAATTAAAATTACAGAAAATCAAGCGAAAGCCATGAACTTTTGAATTGGGGTTGCTTAAGCAGTTACAGGTAAGCGGTGTAGTGATGTTTTTATTTGGTAATAAACCTTCAATAGGATGAAAATTAGAAATCCGTATGTAGCGGAAATTAATAATGAGAAAAATAAAAGTTAGGCGGCATTAGGACTATCCACTTGACTAAAAAAATTGGTCACGAAAATTTGTAACGTACATTTCTTAAAATTGTTTCGCACACATGTATTTATCTGTAATAAAGTTCAATCTAAAGATAACCCAAAAGTGTGTCGTGAAGAACGGCGATTGGAAGTAAGTTTGCACTCCAATAAATTTCTCCACATTTAAGTTGTCAAAATCCTACCAGAGGAATCTGGATCTGTGTAGGTTGGTGAGATCACCACCCAATACAAATGTGGATAAGGTTTGAGCGATTCTGCTTATCAAGTACAGATATGCGCACTCGTTAGATACGGTTGGATACTAATGTTCTTGGAGTAGAGCGAATGATTAATTTCAAGAATTTCTTTTAAAAATCCGGTTGGAAAGGGAACAGCTGTGAAAAAAATTGTGAACATGAAATTGAAATGTGACTGGGATATTCTGAGTGGAGGAAAAATGTGTAATGTTTTTTAGAGGAAAAGCAGAAAACTGTGGAGAGGTACAACTTTTTTTAATTTTGTGCAGGGGACAGTCGCTAGAATGAAAATAAAATAGGATTCTTAAGGATTCACCCTTGGAAATCATCTGAAATCTTAGAGGCAACGTGACAACATATACTCCGAATGTAACTTTTTGGGTATAACTGCAATTGGAAACTTCTTATGCAGTCTAGATACATCAGCAAATTCGATCCCAACAGATCTTAAGTGACCTCAACGTGACAATTTCAGGAATAAAATTTAGAAGAAGGTGTAGCCCAAAATAGGACCCAAGTATTTGTTTGACATGTGAGGTTTTTAATTTTAGACATGCGAGTATGTGATTGTGATTCTCATGACAGCCCAAAAATCATAATCTTATTCACAGAATCCTAATTTGTAATTAATTACTTGTTTCAAAATTTTAAAAAATCATTGAAATGAAATTTTTTTTACATTCTTATTTTTGCCTCCGAACAGCGTTTTTAACGGATTGCAATTTTCTTAAAGACTATGTGGATTGATAATTGATCATTGTTAGCTTGCGAGAATTATTGCTTATTCGTTTACTTTTGTCTTCGCTGCTCAAATCAAGGGAATACCTATGCTACAACTAAAGTCACAAAATACAAAGAAGATCAATTAATCGGAGTTCTGGTGAACCGGAATGCACTCATTTTTTAATGTGATGGTAAGAAATAGCCCTCTGGAGCGCTCATGAACTGCAAATTGGTCCATTTTGAATACAGAAATGGGATGCCAAATTACAACACGATTATGCTGTGTTTCTATCCTTCTCCATATTTTAACATGAGTTAGGTGAGGGAGGACTGCGTTCCAAACTACATGCAAACTCCGTGTTACTACAAGTGAGTTTAAATGTGAGTGTGTGGAAGATTAGAAGCTGATAGTCCCGCCATGAGTTATCAACCGTACCTAAACATCTGGATGGACAGAAATGGAAACTAGGAAGTGGAGAGTCTCAAGATAACTACATTGCCATTGACATTAAATAAAAAATAATAATTCTTGTATAAAAATACATAGAGTTTTTATTATACATGGAAAAGTTCCGTCATGAGTCATGATTTTCTATTCAACCTTAACTTTATAAATGAGTTTCTTCGAAAAGGTTCCAACATGCATCTTCATGGTGGGGCAAGAGTAGGATTTTTTTTCTATTTTCACTAATTTTCAGGAAAATCTAATGCATTATTACCAATATAGTAGGAAAATTTGAGGTCTTTAGCGTGAAATAAGATCTTTAATTTCAGATTTAACGTTTTTGAGGCTCTTGAAATGGGAAAACTTTTGTGCGATTTGCTCTCGCTATTTGTGATTTTACCCAACACTCCCTTCTCTCTTGCAACTGCAACTGTCATCAAACAAAAATTACCCGTTGACATTGCGCAATGGTACACTTTTCTACCTTCACTAACTATAATCTCTTTCACGTTTTCTGAGAAATTGTAAGATTAAATATTAGACGGTGTTGGAGCTCCCAACTTTACAAGCCATTTTAAAAACTTCCATGTGCTCCCCGCCCGCTCCAATATTATTCAAATGTGTTCACCGTAATACCAAAAAATATTCGATATAACATCAAGTTTCTACTAGCAATGAGTGTCCATATGAATCCGATTTTGAAAACGAAGGAAAGTTTTCCTCGCAATTTTTTTCCGGCTTTCGTACCGTGTTCTAACGGTTCTAACGGTAACGCTCCGGGCAGAAAATTCAAAATAGAGGTGGTAAAACTGTGAAATAGAAATGATATATCCGTCGAATGAAAAATTGTATTAGGCAATTTGGCAGTATACGTAAAACATCAATACGAGCGATGAAAGGGAGATGTGACCTGTGACATCTTCCAAGTAAAATATTAATTTTATAAAAATTTAACGAAGTGGTAGCGTACCATGTGACCATTATGTCTTATCATCCAATTTTGTTTGTCACTCGCCATTATTTTAGAGAAGCTTAGAGTGCAGCATTCCTTCCATTAGCCTCCAAAAAATTAAATTCTCAAAAGAGCACGGAGATAAATTAAAAACATTGGGGATCGAAACGATTGTTGCGATTTAAAATCTATATGTATGAATTTTACATTTTACTCATTATTGAGAACGCTGTAAACCATTATTCACATGGTTAACTGATAGATTGCAGATGAGGTGAGCGGCATTGAGAAAATGAGAGAGAAATTTCAGTTCTAAGTTTAGACTAAATGTTGCTAACTACATGGAAATACTTCGTCGCAATTAATCCATATTAAATAAGTCAGCGCAAAGTTTTATTGTGTACATACATGGTTTGATTTCGGAAACCCGAAATTTGTTTATTTTGGAATCATCTATTGCAATTCAATCCCAATGAGAAAAGTCTAAAAACTTAGCGGAGTTGGGTCTGTGCAATTTTTGGTCGTGTAAGCTTTTAAATAGACTTCTTAACGCTGTCTTAAATAAATGAAGCTTTAATATAATTTTTTATTTCAAAGTAGGTTGTGAAGAAAAAAATACTAAGAAATGAACTCTCCCTATTCTCTGAATTTTAAAGTGTTTTAAAGTATTTGTAAGATTTCCCATGTCTGCTAAATTATGCGTTGTAAGCTGTGGCCATCCGAACTTCGTTGAAATTCGAATTAATTCCCGTTAACGATGCAGCATGGAAAGAGTGACAGCAAGGACCAGAGACTAATTTGATGTGCTCTCTGGGATTTTAGCTTCTCTCTGTTGAGACGACATAACATGGATTTACTACAGACGCATTTATACACTTAACAAAAAAATTTAAGAAAGGTGATCCACCTTCTGAGGTAAAGTATAAAATATACAAAGAATAAGAGTTAAACGACGTTGAAGGTACCCGTGCGAAACAAAAAGCTTACGTTTGAACATGGAAGGTATGGAAAGTAGCCTTATAAAAATTACTTGAAACACAGACACATGTGACAAAGCACAGTTCAGCGTCCTGAGAATTAAAGTGTGTTGCAAAGATTGTCGTTCCGATTTGCTTCTGTAATCCCAAGTCCGTCCGTGGACTTCTTCTTCATAATGTAACTTTGAAGATGTGGAAGTACTGGAGAAACACAAGTTTTTCGTGACTATAGTCACCGCTTCCCTCCATTCTCCCCAGAAGCTATTGAGATTCACTGAAAACTGAAAGAAAATAAAGCATAGCATCAAAGGGGACTAAAGGAAATAATAACGAATTCAATTCATGTCTTCATTACAACTCACGAATTCAATGTTACTCATTTTTGAAAATGCTGTGAAGTGTTGCCTACAAAGTTAACAAATTACAGGTAGCCGGCATGGTGAAAGTGAGAGAGAGATTGAATTTCTAAGTTTACTGTGGGTGCTTCAAAATATGTCTGCTCTCAAGAAGTCAAGGTAAAGCTTCATCGCACTCATAGTCAGTTTTTATGAATGAAAATAATTGCGGGGATTATTGAAATTGTGCATTCGAAATGAAGGTCCTATTTTCACGCTGCACTAATGCGTGCGTAAATGTGCAAAAGTGTAATAAAAATTGCATGGATTGCATGAAAAATGGTACTCACTGAATTGTAATAAAGCGCGTTACATATATTCTGGTATTTAGATGCGTTTGGAGTTCGAAATTTATCTGCAAAATTTGCAGACAATACCATTTGTTTTTGTACTGGTACATTAGACATTTTACTTCCTGAAACCCAAAAAAAACTGTCGAATGGTGTGCCCAAATATAAACAGCTCAAAACATGAATGAAATTTTAGTTGATCGTTTTTATACAATGAACTATATTCTCCGAAAGTATCAATTACATACCGAAAGAACTATTCCTTTCCGCAATCTGCCCTCTGGGAACTGGGTGAATGAACTGTAATTACAAAGACTAACTCTTTGAACTTGATTAAGATGGGCGGAAAAAAGTGGATTAATTTTTCTGAGGAAGATGAAAGGAAAGTTCGGAAATGATATCTTACATAAATTTTAACATGTGGACAGTGGCTAAAATAATTAAAAATTGAGTTTAAGGTTCCCCACGTCGATTCATGCCATAGGACAGATGAAAAATCTACGAAAGCATATTGTATGAGTTATAATAAATCTTTTTAAGGAATGTAACTTTATCGCTTCTCAGTACTCCACAGAATATCACACATTATGCGACCACGTGCTCAAGTGACTTAAACAGATTAGAATAATAAATCTACGAAGCCAAAAATTAGACGGGATCGGAACATACCATATGACCATTATCATCCAAGGTTATTGTCATCAGCTTTTACTTGGACGAAGTGGGGATGAGAAATTCCATACAAAACAATGCGTACCATTCCATACATATTCTAAATTGGAATTAATTAAACGGATATATAGTTTTTTGTGACCCGCCTTTGCAGACTTAAAACAGGAGTGAACTAAGATATGTTAATGGGGGGGGGGGTTTGGAGGGAAATCCTCACTCCAATTTTCTAAGAACTGACCGAAAGGATTTAAATGATCAACCATAGGTTGCACGTTATCCCCTCATTCCGTTTAACTTTCAAACTCTTCGTATTAATCGTAAGTTTACAAGCAGCGACAGGTTAGCTGCAATCTTGGCTTTAAATTATTTTTCAAAATCAGTTTAAAATAGTAAAAGCTAAGGGAGAGTATGCATATGCGAATCAACGAGGCGGTACACCTCAAAATCTAACATTTGTTTTTATAAAGCACCTTGATGATTTAGAATATTTACGATTTCATTGAATACGGGAAAATTGAGACTCATCCCAATTGCTCAAACTTTTGTGCTATCGAGCGTCCAATTATTAGGCATCCAAATTATTTTTATTCGGATTGTTTTTCTACTGGGATATTCAAATTATTTTCCTCCGCATTCCAACATAATTGTTCCAGACAAACCTACATGCTGAAAAACTCAATAATAAAATCACAAAAGTTAGGCGGAGTTGCAACCACCCACGCGACAATAATTTTTGGCCATATGTACATAACTTACGTTTCTTAAAATTGCCTAACATACATAAACTTGTAATGGTACATAATGTGAAGATTATGTGAAGTGTGTCTTGAACGCAAATACTAAAAAAAACTCTCTACACTTAAATTGATATGATTTGAAGATGCCCTCCTCTAAAAATGTTGCACGTGTTTCCAGTTCTCCACCTGCAAGAACTAAAAAAGGAACAATGAACCCGGGAAAATTTGGTGGTACAAAGACGCATCTCCAGGAACTATTACGAGTATTATGACATAAGAATGAGATCATACCACAAGATTTTTTTTGAATTGTTTGTCACTAAAATTTAGTAAAATGGGAATGACAAGCTCCCCCAAAAACTCACTTAAGAATTAAATGGAGAAATATAGAAAATCAAAAAGGAAAATTGGAATATTTGATAAACTGAATAGAGATTGAACCAAATATGGGAACAATTTGAAGGTGGGAGAAATATTGGAAAACTGTATTGGATCTGGACAATTCGGGGACACTTCTAACTAGAGAACCTTCCCGTGTGTCACGAGCTCTTGCATTGAGACTAGCCGTATCTTGTGGCATTTTTACGCTTATCTCAAAGGTGTAAAATGTTTGCTACGGAAATACATAATACTTTTGAAGAAAATAAGAAATCTGTTGAAGGAGAGTTTTATTATGTCTGGTTTAATGGTGAGTTCAGGCGTTCCAAACTATGACGTGAATCCAGTAAACATTTATTTACTGCGATAGTACAATTGATGAATGATCTGCATCTACATAACCTGCAAATGGAATACAAGGAAAATAAAAATTAATCGGGGTTGAAGCTCCCGAGACTAAACTTAAACTATGTAATATATTTTTGACATGGTATGGAAAGTCAGTTGAAGCACAGAAGCATGTCGTGACAAGGCTCAGTTTTACGTCCTGAGAACGAAGAGTGTGTCGGAAGGAATGGCACTTTGACTTCTGTAATCCAAATTGGTCTGTAATCTTATTCATGATAATAAAGCAATCGAGACGTAGAATCATTGGAGAGGCCCAAGTTTTCGTGTGTGAATAATGACTTATTCAGAAAACCAAGCTTCCCAGGAGCAATTGGGTACAAATGAAAATTGTTATTACAACACTCCATTTGCTGTTGGAAATTAATATATTATTTTTTATTTGTGAACTGAAGCTATTGATTGGTTCCAAAATTTGGTATGACCGAAAAATTCCTTTTACTGAGAAATGGGGGAATAACCAGGAATTTGAGACTGAGGAAGATACTTGTGGAAGCAAGTTTGAAATGTGGCTTGAGTGGTGGAAACAAATAATAATAACTTAATAATTTGAAAATTGATGAAAAAACCATAACTGTTTATGATGCTTTACTTTTTTTACAAGAATGTCTCTGATGAACTTTAGACATAGCTTCGAAACAAGACTCAGAAGAAGAACCTATTTTACTTATAAATACAAGTGCGTTGAGTTTAAAGCTAAACGGGATGGGGACATACCAAATGAGCGTTATGATTGACCATCCAAATATTTTGATAATTTTGAGAAGGTTGGATAAAGATGTTTTCCTCCAACACCCTCCATCCAACACCTCCATATCTCCAGAATACATCACTAAAAAAGTCATGGTAAGGAAATTTGTTTCGTGAAATGCGAGCGAATTAGTAAAAACCATCGGGAAAATTCATTTCATATTTTAAAGTGAGTGCTCGGATGCGTCTGCTCTTTCAACTCATTAGTTAAATTCAAGATGCGAGTGTAAAGTTTTACCGCGCTAATAGACATATACATAGATTAATGAAAAATAATTGTTGGGATGACCGCACCGTGTCTTAGAACTGCAAAGATTATATCGTTGCGCTGCTTTGATACATATGTTATCGAAGACTGCAAATAGATATGCAACGTAAATGAGTTCCATTAAAATTTAATCTACGCGATACCTAGAATTAGTGTTTTGGACGCTTATAAAACTGAAAATTGTTTGATGTTCTTCTGTATTTCTTCTCGGTTTTACTTGTTCATTATCTTAAATTTGATCCATATTTAGAGATCATAGGTCAATAACATAACTTCAAAATGATGAAATGAAAAAACCTTTAGCTCATGGGAATTCTTAATAAGGAAGTTAAAAGTTAAACGAAGTTAGGACTACCCACTTGACTAAAAATTTTGGCCACGCAAAGTCTAACGTACAACGTACATTTCCTTAAAAACATTTTGCACACATGTATTTACCAGTAACAAAGTTCAATGTAAAGATAACCAAAAGTGTGTCGGCAAAAACGGCGCTCGGAAGTACGTTTGCGCTTTAAATTTCTGCGCATTCAAGTGGTCAAAATCCTACCAGAGGGATCTAGATCTGTGTAGGTGGGTGAGATCACCCAATACAAATGTGGATAAGGTTTGAGCAATTCTGCTTATCAAGTACAGATAAGCGAATTCGTTGGATACGTTTGGATACTGATGTTTTTGAAGTGAAGCAAATGATCCATTCCAAGAATATCTTTTTAAAATGCGGTTGGAAGATAAACAGCCGTGGAAAAAAAGTTTGGAAACGAAATTGAAATGTGATTGGGATTTTTGAGTGGAGGAAAAAATGTGTAATATTTTTAGAGAAAAAATAGCAAGCTGTGGAGAGAGATGAAGCTTTTTATTTTGTTGACTGGACTGTCGCTAAAATAAAAATAAAATGGGATTCTCATGTCACCAGGGAGGTGATATCGTAGCACAGCGTCCTTATAGAGTATCCCTTCTCTATAAGATGGTCATCGTAAGATGATGCCTGAGCCTCAATTTGGTAGAATAGTGTAGCCTAGCAGATTATTTAGGGAGGCAGGCAAAGTCAAACTCATGGAAAACAGGCAAAAAAATGATTACCCATGATTTCTCAATTGTAGAGCAAGTAGAAACTTTAAAGTAAATTAATCAGATTGATTTTTTAAATTTAGCTGCAGCAAAAATAGCATCATAAAAGATGCCAGTAAATATATCAATCATATATCTTCGTCATATCAATGCTGTTTAAGAGTACTTACAAGATAAGTGTAAAATTAAAATGTGAATTGATTGGATTTATGATGTTTGTCTTTAAAGATTGTATATTTCTTGATCTGAAATAAAGAGAAGAAATAACAGTAAGTGATGAGAGAAACGACTTACTGATGACGTGACATTTTTAGAATGAGACTAATTGTATAATTCCAAAACCAGGTTGAGTATAGGATTTAATGGCATGCCATTTGAAATTCAGCTTATCAAATCCGCTTCCCGAGTGAATGGGGCCATCCGAAAGGTAGCTTCTAAAAATGAAGATTCAGATGTAAATATCATAACTGTTATCTTTCAACTCCACTCTTATTCTTTTTAATTTAGTCCCGGGTGGTATCCCATAAAGTCAAGAAGCATCTGCTCACTACATTTATAATAAATTTTAAGAATAAAAGTCAAACGGATTTAAGGCAAACCATGTGGGATTAAATTTGTTTACATGGGTAGGGTTGCTAAAATAACTATTAGCGATTTTGACATGTGACGAAATTGAGTGTCAAGGAGAAAGCCAAACGATCAGATGAGTTAGAAGTGATTATTGATGAGTTCAAGCCCTGTGAAAAACCGCTCATCTCACCATTGAAAATAAAGAAGAAAATGAGTCGGTAAAGTCCCACGGACAAAAGTGCGTAATCTTCAAATTGTTGAAAATTGATGTGGAAATGGTTGAAAAAGTCGCATTGGGCATTAATATGCTGTTTCTGAAGTCAGGCAAATCATAATTCTAAAGATTTACACGATAATTTGATTCAACTATATTGACCTTTCACAATAAAAACACAATAACTTTAGGCTTTTCAGGTACCTTGAGATGCAGTTTATACCGTGGCTGCCTTGTCTAATCATAATATTTAAGAACAATGAACATTGCCGTTCAACTTTACCGATGACAAAAATAATTTGAAGAACTAGCATCTTGGTCATAAGGTTTGATCCAGCGTCGTTTAATTTTTATTTTCTGTGCATATTGACATTGTGCAACGAGAGATAAAATCTTTCCTTTATCAGCACCATGGTAACTTGTGAGTGCACGGTTTCCTTCATCATAAGCAGATTAAGTGTTTGGTTGCCATCACTTCATATTCTTCATGCTACCATGGAGGTCATAAAAAGGAGTTAATTTGGAGTTAACCCACATTGTGGGATCAATTTCTCCTTTATATCGCACTGTTAGCTGGTTTTCTACTTTTTTTGATCAGAGGTGAACAATTTTCTACTGGGGTTGAGATTATTATCAGTCATCACATAACGCATCATTTGGACTCGGATGGAACACAATTGCGAGATAGTTACGCATCACATTTTTTATCACGAACACGGACCAATTTTGAATACATGCAAGTCGAACTTTTCTTGCCTAGACAATCCTTTGGTCGAACACTCAATCTCGTTATTTAGAAACCTCACCATGTAAAAAAATTTAGGGTTAGTTTCAATTCCAGCTAGTTTTTATTCTCTAAATTCTAATAAAGTTTTGGGTTCAAAGTTTAATATTAACGGATTATTATTATTGGATACACCTTTAACGTTCACGGTCACCCAAAAAAGACCGAAAAATATTAATCACATTGTTTCAAAACATAAAACAATCAAAGCATGTGGTTAAATCGTTAGCTGCATTCCGGTTTTTATTTTTAACTTCCTTTGCGGTTGAATTTCAGTAGGTTCTGGCGGAAATGGATTTCTGGAGGTGAGCTAAGCCATATTTAAATTTCCAGTGATGATTATACATCTCCAATGGTTTATTTTTAGGAATAATATTGCAGAACGATTCGGATTACAAAACTGAGCCTTATCACATGTGTTTCTGTTTCAAAGATTTAAAAAAAATTCCAT
Organism: Willowsia buskii; assembly: GCA_034700685.1. NCBI lineage: Eukaryota > Metazoa > Arthropoda > Collembola > Entomobryomorpha > Entomobryidae > Willowsia > Willowsia buskii. Next base: position 22,554 of record JAQIXW010000599.1, read on the forward strand.
ACCTATACTGTTGAGGTAAAATTGTAACTCGATAGATAATCCTTTTCTTTCAGTACAGTCCTACAGAATCTACTGATGTTGGAATCTGTAGCTGCATGAAAAACCAAACACTAGGAAGAAAAATTAATCGGAGTTGAGGTTGATTATACGGCACTCATTTTTTGACATGGGAGAGAAGGCATATGTAGTGCACGAAAAGAAAATCATTGAATAGCAGCGCCGTCTGACGTTGCAGTGGAGGAAGCAACTGGACATTTCCTCTGCTCGCTTGCTGCTGGTGCCGTTCAGACTGCACACACACACAACAAAACCAACAAATCCACCCACAAACCCAAAACCAAAAATCTTTCGTTTCTTTCTGCTATCAGCTATTTTGATGACTTTTCGCATATTCTTCATATTCGCTTTTGTGTAATATGTCATCTGTGGATGCTCATCAGCTAATTGCAGACTTAATTGTCTTGACAATTAGGTGGTGTAACTCTCGCCCCCTACGTCGTAACAACATAATTCAAACGCGATCTTGTTCTTGGGCACAGTTGCTACGTTCCAGTATTAGCAGAATCTTGTTACGACGACGTAGGGGGTGAGAGATAATTAAATATTAATTAACCAACAATTACAGAGTCCTCACAAAAGTTTGAACATTTCAATGAGGATAAAAAGAATGCTCATTTTTGAAAATGCTGACAGTCGCGACCTACAACATTAACTAACTAACTAACGGAGTGCTAGAAACAAGAGAAAAAATATCTCTGGCAATGCAAACCTCACGCTGACCATCTTGCATCTTACAAACGCGTAGAATTAAAATTCAATGTAATCCATTTACTTCACAATATAAAAGCAGATTTAATCTGCAATTGGAGGACAGAATTTTGATCAGCAACAATTTTTATGTATTATATAAGTGCAATGAAACTGTAGTTTAATCAATTAAAAGTGCTAACTTTATTTGGAGCACTCACTCTAAAATCCTTAATGAATTCCTCTCTCATTTGTACCATCCCGCTTCCCGGTAATTAGTTAACTATCTACGAATTTATTGCTTTAGAACATTCTCAAAAATGACTAAAAGCTAGAAATTCATGCGCCAAAAATTTAATACAATACGTTGGGAGTTATTCCGTAAATTCTAAATTATTTCAACCCTTAATTGTTGATTTTCATTAAATATATCCAAATGGCTTCTGCGAAGAAAGAATATATGTAGGTGTCCTTAGCTTTCACATAAAGCTCAAATCTCTCCAGTATCTGTAAGTTTGACCCCGCATTCTGCACACAGGAAGGTGGAGTTAATACACCGCATTAAAACTTACCTATAAATGATTTGGATGGGTTGAACAGATTATTCAAAACGGGGAAACGTGAAAGAATTTTCTTTCACATTCCCACTACACTTTTTCCATGTAATTAGTTCAATATGCGGTTATTTTCAAAAGTAAGTGTTCCCTTTATTCACGACAGTAGAAAATTTTCTGTTACTTTTTGGTAATCTTAATAATTGATTCCCTTAGCTTTTGGGAGAAGGGAGACTTCTATTTTTAGTATATTTTAAGGGTAAAGTTCACTCAGCCATTTCGTATTCTCTTTCGGCCTTTCTTTTTTCAAAAATCGATTTCTTCCCTCACACCACCCAATACATTTAAATCTTTGAATCCATAGTTTTGCATCCGTAATCAGCCAGATACGTCTCTCATATTTTGGTTAATATTGAGAAAATAAATAAGGGTTTTAAAATGCTAGTGGGGTGACTTGAGACTTACTTTTTGCTTCGGAGGTGGTGCTACTTATTGCTGTCAAATATTTCTGGGACTGTAGGTTTGAAAAGTTTTCCTTCTGATGTGCACAATGATAAAGCCAATGGGAAAACTGCTTTAAAATTCGCCAAGTCTATTATGTAGTCTTGCATCAAAGTCTTGTAGAGCCGCTCCTGTCACAACTTCACTTTCAAATTTTGTTTCCTAGGATTAGTGATCTAGAAATCTGTTTTCCGAGAAAGGATTTGAAAGGTCGCAGCGCTTATTTTCTTGTCACTCTGATTATTCTGCATCTAATTATAAGCCACTTCAGGTGGTGATCGCGAACGCTGATGATCCGTTCCCATGTTACACTCCAGCATTGTCTGAGAAATGGCAGATGATGACGAAAAATCAGATGAAACACCCCGAACCCGTTTTACTTTTTTGTTACTTGTATTTAAAGGAAGAATTCATAGGTTTCATCCATATGACGGTTAGCGGGATCGTGTGATGTAGTATTAATGTTTGATGACTCCTCATCAATTAATCTACTCTTTCGTAAATTTTTTATCTTTATATTTTACCAACTTTCGGATTAGTTCCTTTCTCGGACAAAAGTGTACATTTCTTTCCGCGTAGCCCAATCAGAATTTTGAAGCACCAAATTTTAGCTGATGGCGAGATTTATCTCTATCCTTCCACGGCCTCCGTATCAAAAACTACGAGTCTCTAGTAACCCTACGACCAGTATTTTAACAATAATTTATTCTCTCAAGCTTACCCATAATAGGAGAGAAATCACTGGATGATTATACCCTCAAATATATAAATTTAAAGAACCAAATGAATTAGGTGCTAGGATGGACGAAATCAATTTTTTGGAAAATTATAAAAATTGAAAGAGAAAAATAGGATATTACTGACGATGAGTTGACCTCGCTTAAAGATTATACAAAAACGTAAGTCTCCCTTCTCCTCAAAAGCTGTAGAGAATCAATTAATATTAGAAAAAGATCCCACCAATTTTTTTTACTTCAATCATTCATTCATTCTGAAGTGATATGATATCGGAAAGTATTTGTCTATAAATAATAATATGCTATTTTAACTAAACAAAGCACTTTTTCAACTGTATTCAATCTTCCAAAGGAATCCTTGGGACAATCATCGATATTGCCTTTCCCAATATGATATTTTAAACTTTAAGCTGAGTTGGGACTATACAATTGACAAGAATTTTTCTCATGCAGGATAGTTCATTTTTGAAATTATTTTACGCACATCCACATGAACCTTATCAAAGAATGTAATGTCAAGATAGTAGAAAAAAGATGGTGAGGAACAAACACACTTTCAAAAAATTGTAATTCCTTCATTCGGTTTGATTGCATTAGACATTTTGAAATGGAGCAAACGATCAATCGTCAATTCCAACATTGATTTAGGTCTGAGACTCTTACACAATTTATAAATGTTAATGTGCTCAATTGTGATTCTGCTCATAATGTGTCCTGTGTTTTCATAAAATATTTTTGCACACATTCCGTCTTTCAGAGTTCATTCGAGTTGACTACACACCTAAAATGTGGAGGTAATAAATCTCATATCACAACTACAGATTGCATGGTTGTGAATTCAACATTAACTGAATGAGTTCATGACTCTGTTTCCCCAAAAAGATTCAATAAAATGTTTGAAATTGTAAATTAATTTGAGATCTATTGATTGAATGGAATAAAGAGAGAAATAGCATAGTGGAGTTTGGGTATGAATTTATAATTTTTTACACCAACAAGAATGGTTACCCAGCGATATCGATCAAATCATTAAAAAATTTCAACCAATACAGAGATTGATATAAGGAGAATACGATGGAATCGTCGATTTGCCCGAATGGTTCAATATGTAGCTTCAGGAATCAATGGTATGGGCTTGAATCCACTTGGTTGCTTTTTGGCTTGCGACTTTCCACCGTGCATTCCACACACACGCTACGTTCCTTTCCTTTCACAACCGTAGCAGGATGACCGCTGCTCCTCCAAAACGACTAATTGTTCCGGCATGTCGATTTTGTGACAAAGCGTGCCACAAATATTCAATTTGCAATCAATCGTAGAGACAATCGGGAACACCTTCGTCGTTTTGTCGTCGTCGTCGAAGATACTTCTTCGACGATATGAAAGCATTAAAAATTTAAACGGTACTTAATAATATGCATTTCATCTATCCTGGTATTTGGAAGCGCTTGCATTTGGAAATTTATTTTTACAAAATTTTAATTAATATTTTAATTTCGTGCTTCTAAACTACCCAACAGTTTATCTTTGCACTTTCCTCGCAAAAGTTTAGGTCTCCGATTTCGCTGAAAATTTGCAGGGTTATAGATTTTATGCGTAGAAAAACGTGGTGGAATCAGAAAGTCTGTTCTTTAAAGTGGCGCCTCCAGAAGTAAAAAACGGCGGGAAAACTGTTTTCATCAGAATTGGCTAAAAACAGCCAACTGAATTGGTCGTATCGGCCATTCATTAAAGAATCACTTGTTATTTTTTATTTTTAAAGGAAAAAAGTAAACTTTTCATGTAATCTTTATTTCTTTTTCAGTTCACCGGGATATGGCTTTTGCATAAAATAAGATTTTAATGCAGTAAGTTCAAAATACTAGCAGGGATTTCAAAAGTAATTCAAAAGCTTTATAAACGTTTTTATGGGGCTTTGCAAAAATATCAATGACTAAAGCACATATTCCCACTTCTAACAAAGCGTACTTCTAACTACGACTCTTTACAATGAAGTAGATTTGCATTTGAAATGCCGAACAAAAGTACAAGTGCGATTGAAAATGATTTGATGGCATTTTAATGATTGCTTAATAAATAAAAAGCTCCTCCATAAAACTTTTAATATAACTTTTGAAATATTTGGCGTTAAAGCGTTTTGCATTACTTGGATTTCAAAAATCACACTGTTTTTGACAATGGAGATATATATTTTAAGTGTTT